>JAVGWX010000001.1:171512124-171742124 GCA_036924085.1 Ariolimax columbianus
CGTATTTTATTTAGTCGGTGAATTGTGGGAACACAATATTAGGGAGAGTGATATGTGGATTTGATATGCAAACGTTGTAACTTTTGGATAAATCAAGCATTTTCCTATTGTTATGTTGTCGTCACACGAGGAACATGAAAACCTGAATGTTTTAGTTGAAAACAATTTTTATAAGAGAATATTTGTTTTCTGAAATCTGCGCATTCTCACTAAACACGTTGCCATCAAAGTGCTTTACGTTTGCTTTAGAAATATTTTCCAAATATATGAACGTTTTTGATTGACTAATTATTGTCGGGTATTTGCTAATAAAATGGTATATATATCTGCTAGTTTGTCTGCGTCTTTCAATTCACATATCTATCCGTCCGTTTGTGTGTCTATTGTATGCTCGTCTGTCTTGTAATGTCTAGATGGCTGTCTTTATTATGTGTGCTGATATATGTATGTACCATGCTACCAAAGACAGGAAACGAATATACCGTAGACAATAACTCGTAACAAGTTCGTCCAGCTTGACTGTCGGTATCTCGATCCTTCAAGCAGCCAGGACTCCTCACGAATCCTAGGAGATAGTCAAACAACTTGATCCAAACAATAACGTTACATAGCCAATGTACATGTCCTAGTCCTGTGATGCTAGCTAGCCCTATCTTGGATCATTACCTTGCCCATGTACATGTCATAGTCCTGTCATGCTAGCTAGCCCTGTCTTGGATCATTATGTAGCCCATGTGCATGTTCTAGTCAGGTGATGCTAGATAGCTCTGTATTGGATCATTACCTAGCCCATGTAAATGTCGTAGTCATGTGATGCTAGATAGCCCTGCATTGGATCATTACCTAGCCCATGTAAATGGCGTAGTCATGTGATGCTAGATAGCCCTGCATTGGATCATTACCTAGCCCATGTAAATGGCGTAGTCATGTGATGCTAGCTAGCCCTGCATTGGATCATTACCTAGCCCATGTAAATGTCGTAGTCATGTGATGCTAGATAGCCCTGCATTGGATCATTACCTAGCCCATGTAAATGTCGTAGTCATGTGATGCTAGATAGCCCTGCATTGGATCATTACCTAGCCCATGTGCATGTTCTAGTCATGTGATGCTAGCTAGCCCTGTCTTGGATTAGGCTAGATTATCCAGCCCACAGTTAAACCAGTTCTCCCATTAGTTGTAATCGCACGTATGCTCACTCCAACATGTTTTCCGTTACCAGACTTCTGCCTCTATATTTCACTGCGTACGAAGCATGGGGACATCCAAAGCACTTTGTCTGTCTTTAATGTTGTGATATATGTAGCAATTTATTAAACATGGATAGGTTGCGAGCACCAACGACCGTCTTAAGCCAACTGTCACGATATGCATGGAGGTCAAGTGGCAATAACGAGGCTGCTATAGTTAATCACAGACCTCTATTTGTAACTGTAGAGATATCATCCGGTGCCATGCCGGTTGGTGTTGGCGATCGTGGACCACCAGCCAGTTCTATCACGTGTCTCGTTTACCAACCCTGTTGTTGATTGTCGCCCATGCCATTCTCTCAGGGTGTCCAGCATCTTCTCTCTCGGCATTCCTCTGTCGCTAAGGCTGTCCAGCATCTTCTCTCTCGGCATTCCTCTGTCGCTAAGGCTGTCCAGCATCT
The DNA here is from genome assembly GCA_036924085.1 of Ariolimax columbianus. NCBI lineage: Eukaryota > Metazoa > Mollusca > Gastropoda > Stylommatophora > Arionidae > Ariolimax > Ariolimax columbianus. Next base: position 171,513,776 of record JAVGWX010000001.1, read on the forward strand.
TCTCTCTCGGCATTCCTCTGTCGCTAAGGCTGTCCATCATCTTCTCTCTCGGCATTCCTCTGTCGCTAAGGCTGTCCATCATCTTCTCTCTCGGCCTTCCTCTGTCGCTAAGGCTGTCCATCATCTTCTCTCTCGGCCTACCTCTGTCGCTAAGGCTGTCCATCATCTTCTCTCTCGGCCTTCCTCTGTCGCTAAGGCTGTCCATCATCTTCTCTCTCGGCCTACCTTTGTCTCGCTTTCCTGCTATCTTTCCCGTTACCACGACCTGCTCCAAGCCACCTCTCCTCACAACATGCCAACAAGAAGATGTCTGTGTTGTTCTGATCCTCGCAATAAGTTGTCTTTGTGTTTGTGCCTCCTCGAGTACTGTATCCCGATATGCATAGATGTAAAGTTGGCATAAGTTGCTGGTTCCAATCAGAGACATGTTTAACTGAGTGTCACGATATGAGTGGACGTAACAAGAGTTCCTTTTTTCACTCCAGGAAGGAGTCCCAGAAACCACAGGCAGAGATTACCGGACTAGTTAATTTATATACCTCATTCAGCAAATGTAGTGTTGTATCTCATTCAGCAAATAATGTAGTGTATCTCATACAGCAAATAATGTAGTGTTGTATCTCATACAGCAAATAATGTAGTGTTGTATCTCATACAGCAAATATTGTAATGATATACTTCATACAGCAAAGACTGCAGTTTTATACCTCCTACAGCAAAGACTGCAGTTTTATACCTCCTACAGCAAAGACTGCAGTGTTATACCTCCTACAGCAAAGAATGTAGTGTTATACCTCCTACATCAAAGAATGTAGTGTTATACCTCCTACAGCAAAGAATGTAGTGTTATACCTCCTACAGCAAAGACTGCAGTTTTATACCTCCTACAGCAAAGACTGCAGTGTTATACCTCCAGCAAAGACTGTAGTGTTATACCTCCAGCAAAGACTGCAGTGTTATACCTCCAGCAAAGACTGTAGTGTTATACCTCCAGCAAAGACTGTAGTGTTAACCTCCTACAGCAAAGTCTATAGTGTTATACTTCATAGAGGAACGTCTGCTGATGATCTAGCCACAACATTCAAGCTCATCTCATCTTTGCACGTACGTCATTAGACGTTCTGGTAGAGGTCCAATCGTCATTCGTATGCAATCACTTGTGTTATTGTTGGTATTTTCAATCCATGCCACCATAGTCCTTCTACAACACTAGAAATTGTATTCTTGGACATTGATTTGCTATGAAGACCTGATGTCTGCTGTTATAGGGTTGTGCGTCCTGTGGGTTTGAAGACATTCTTGTCGTAGATCCAAAGCCTGTACTAGTTTTAAAATACATACCGGTATGTCAATTCCTGCCATACATGAGGTTGTTGTCACACTCTGTGGAAAGTGTGGGCAGCTTCTCACTATATCTCTTTTAGTAATCTTGTCCTCTGTTCATCTCATACCCGTGTTCTGATCTGTCGTTCCTTTACCTTTGTCAAGCGTTCATGTCCGACACTGATCATTATTGGACGACACAACACACTGCATCAACGACTCAGCCCGCAATATGTACATAGATATATCATTTCGCTAAGGCGTATTTCTGTCTACATATTTCGTCGTATTCCATCAGCCCACCGTACACTCTGGTGCATTGTGTGATATATCACAGTTCGATCATGTCATTGCTCCGTCACTGACTACGATGATGTAATAGTTAGTTGTAAGCAAACTTTCGCATGGTCAGCACGTCATTTGAACTATTCCCGTTCATCACTGAGAGCTATAAATAGATATCTGCAGTGTAAATCTGCAAGCAGTGATGCCACTGAACTGTGAAAATATAACTTTTGTTACATTTGCCGAGAAGTTACATTTGCCATCCAGAAAATGGTCATCATTCCAATAGTCAGCACGGCGTGTGGTCTTTCATGTAGTAGCAAGGTAGAAGACAAATACTAGTAGTGGACCCCACACACATGCTTCAGAACGTGGTCAGGAAACCTTCCGCAGTGGCTGCTGAAAGGCGAAACATTTCCGATGTCTTTTCATGTTCCTATGGTATTGAGGGAGCGAAACAATAACATACATTGGGCGCTCGCCAGAGCTCATCCTGAGTAACTATACACGCGACAGGTAAAATGACGTCGGATGTAGAAGTGGTCTTTTACCGGTACATGTCATATGTGCCCATTAGTGTATATACACACACACTGATTTCTCGCCATTCGCCCGCCATTCTACTGGTATAAATCGTCATTCGTCCAACTATTTCGAATAAAATTAGACTCGGCTTTCTTTTTTTCTCCGGAATTCGTAGCATATCATGTGCGCGTGGTTCATTCCGACCAAATAGCTTTAATAAAATATAATGATGAAATATGGCCCAAAATGTATTGAAACAGTTAATACTCGTTGAGAGATTTTGCGGGTGGATGCGGGACGCTTCTTCGACTATTTTTGGTAGTGGCGAAATTGATAATTTCCTCCATATTGACAGATAAAAAGGCAATCAAATGGGTTAACGGAAGAAGAGGCTGTTCTTGTCCCGGGTAGGTCATCTATTTTTACAGAAATTGAAAAACTGTTGTTGATCTGGATTAGCGAAAAACAATAGGTTGGCGACAGTGTTTTTGAAACATTCATTTATGAAATAGTAAAACAGCTGTATGATGATCTATATCGAGACATCCCTGGAACTAGTGCTCAAACAGAAAGAAGTGACTGAGAAACTTATCTGGTTGACCATTTTAGACAACGTTCAGACATAGGGATTCAAATATGTCCTCAAATGACTGTACTGTCCATTACAAGTTCGAAAGACTACTGCAGGTGGGACATACGTGGACAGCGTCTGGATTGGGCAATCATGCATCCTGTCCTTTCTTCCAGCTAGGTTTTTTTTTTTGCTGTTGCAATGAGTCTTTTCTCGGCGATGTGAGCACCTTGTGTGATGGCAATACGCCTGGTTGAACCGGTTCGGCATCAATGAGAAAGCTGTTCAAAGATGCTTAAATCTTTGTTCAGTTTCTTCTGCCCCCGCACCTCCTCCCTCAGAATGGTTGTCAGTCATCAGCTCAGCGTACAGCATATGCTTACGGACGGCGCATCAGATAAATCAGTTGCCCTTAAACTGATATGTACAGGCGTGTATAATAGCAGGAGGCATAGAAGCAGATGTCATGCGGAACCCGACCCTTTGTTTTGTTATTCCATTTTTGACAGGGGATGCTGCAGACAATACATCCTCACCCATTACACGTGACGACATACTATTATAAAGCTGGCGGATATATGTGATGAATATTCCCGATTTATTATTTTTATCTAAGAATGGCAACTTGAAGTGTCTTTTTGTTGTTGCAGTACTTGGTCATGGCAGTGTTCTATATATGCAACGGGCCAACGATGCCCAAGTGAACACTACTATTAGTATTATTAGATGAGTGCTAGGACCAAAGACCGTAAACTGCTTTCAGGACATCATAAAACGACTTCAAATCATTTGTGTCTGCATGTCACTGTATTTCAATACTGTGCAAAGTATCTTACATAGCCCTACGCTTGCTCTAGACAATGCTGGAAGTATTAGTGAAAGGGGAAGTGGCATTTTGGAAGACTCCTGGTTAAATCTTCACAAACAATGTTTAAATTGCAATAAGTAATTGTTGCTTTCTCACAATGTTTCAATGTCATGTACGTGATAGGCACCTTAACATCTTGAAGACATGGCAACTTTTTTCTCAGATACATGCCATGTCTCAAAATTGTGTGTCTGGTGTAACAGTACCTTGATATGTCTATATTGTTGATAATTCTCTTCTTGTCTTCATATCAATGTTCCAACGTTCTGATGTCTTAGTAATTATGGTAACTGGTATTTCACAGCATTTACTTTTTGCTTAAATTGGCCTGTCATATCTACAGTCGTATGTGAACATGTTTGCCGGATATCTGAATTCTCTCAATTAATGACGTTCTTTACTTTTGACCTGGGTGTGGTGTGAACTTCCTGTTCTGATAAGTTCGATTCGTGTTTTTTTCTGTTGCTATTTTAATATTATACTTTTCACATCCATTATTAATTCAGTCAGAAGCGTCTAAATGGTTGTTCCTTATGGTATTTATGATACACTTGATGTTTGCTAAAAAGAACAGACGTACCAGAGTTCACGGCGATCACGTGATTCTGTCTGTGACTTTACATCCTTATTTGCAATGTTCTGATAAGATTTGACGTCCGTGATTACTTCATACAATGGCCCAGTTTATGGCGACTTGATATTAGCTTCGTTGTGTGATCAGAGATGTTTACTGGTGGCCACAATCTTGGACCTGATAGAGGACAGAGACAACGCTATCTTCGTAAGAGTGGTTCCCTGTTCTTGTTTCATTATTAATTATATTGCTTTCTCTTGTATGCCACTACACGCAGCTAGCAAGGTTTAGTGTAACATGGACTTTTTATCTGCAGAAGTTGTCTTCACTTATACCAGAGGTGCTCAAACTTCATAAAAGTCAGGGTTCAATTTGATAATTTTGACATACATCTGGAGCCATATAATAGACACATCTTATACGTCTCTTTCATGCCCAAATTCTGAACCTACCCCGACGGGAAATTTGTAAAAACACATGAAAACAATTATTGAATAATGTGATTCTTCGAATTGTTAGACTTTTCTTACCGAGAGGGAGTTAGTTGCTACGTTTGGTGCCGTCTCATTGAGCACGGAAATCTTGAGAGTGAGTCAGTTACTACGTTTGGTGCTGTCTCATTGAGCACGGAAATCTTGAGGAGTTAGTTACTACGTTTGGTGCTGTCTCATTGAGCACGGAAATCTTGAGGAGTTAGTTACTACGTTTGGTGCTGTCTCATTGAGCACGGAAATCTTGAGGAGTTAGTTACTACGTTTGGTGTTGTCTCATTGAGAACGGTAATCTTGAGGAGCTAGTTACTACGTTTGGTGCTGTCTCATTGAGCACGGAAATCTTGAGGAGTTAGTTACTACGTTTGGTGCTGTCTCATTGAGCACGGAAATCTTGAGGAGTTAGTTACTACGTTTGGTGCTGTCTCATTAAGCACGGAAATCTTGAGAGTGAGTTAGTTACTACGTTTGGTTCCGTCTCATTGAGCACGGAAATCTTGAGAGTGAGTCAGTTACTACGTTTGGTGCTGCCTCATTGAGCACGGAAATCTTGAGGAGTTAGTTACTACGTTTGGTGCTGTCTCATTGAGCACGGAAATCTTGAGGAGTTAGTTACTACGTTTGGTGCTGTCTCATTGAGCACGGAAATCTTGAGGAGTTAGTTACTACGTTTGGTGTTGTCTCATTGAGCACGATAATCTTTAGGAGTTAGTTACTACGTTTGGTGCTGTCTCATTGAGCACGGAAATCTTGAGGAGTTAGTTACTACGTTTGGTGCTGTCTCATTGAGCACGGAAATCTTGACATTTATTTTGGAGCGCGGCCTGGAAATGAGATAGTGTAGACAACTATTGAGAAGTGCATTCTGCACAATGTCATTTAAACAATATATGAACATGAGTTGAATGCCTGAAGTTGACGCTTGAAACGTTATAATTTCATCTGCAACGCTTTGCTGAGACAAGCCATGTACAAGTTGATCTTTGGACGGAAGTGCCACATTTAGCTTAGTCGAATGAGAAGAAATGTCCAATAGGAAGGCACCCTCGGCCAAACGGTTTGGATCGTCGAATCCTGATACAAGACTTGGATCGTGGAATCCTGATACAAGACTTGGATCGTCGAATCCTGATACAAGACTTGGCATTAAAAGATATCCCTTCCCCGAGGAGACAATCATAGTAAGAGAAGAGCGAATGCACCAGATATCATGCTCTAGGAAAGAAAGATGGTACAAGCTAACGGAAGAGTGCTATCGCGTAATAGTCGCCGTACGTAGACATTTGTTATGAACCTTAGTCACAATCCTAGTGTAAACGCATATACCCAGACATTAATCACGTCCTTCTTCTTCTTCTTCATCGTACGCAGTCAGACATCAACCTGTATTTTTTCGAAAAAAGCAGCGGTCATCCTGAGGCTGTCGGCACTGCCATAGAGCTTGTCTAGTGTTGCCACTGGTGATGGCCACATCTGCTCTCTCTGATCCTCGTATGTCGGGCAGTTTTGCAGCAAATGCTCAGCGGTCATTTTCCCGGTACCACACGGGCATTCGTCAGTGCAACCTATCTTCAATTTGTTGAATAGGTGGTACCTCACTCTATTGTGGCCAGTGCGAAGTCTGAAGACCACAACCTGCTCTCTTCTGTTTAACTGATAATAGGCATCGTTTTTTGTGTAGCCAGTATGTTCGGTTTCCCATTTGGTTATGTATCTAGCTCTAATAAGCCGTTTTGACTCTTCGTATGTCATACTAGTATCCAATCACGTCCAACTTACATCAATCACGTCCAACAGACATCAATCCTGCCCAAAAGACATCAAACCCACCCAACAGACGTCAATCACGTCCAACAGACGTCAATCACGTCCAACAGACGTCAATCCCGCCCAACAGACACCAATCACGTCCAACAGACGTCAATGACGTCTAACGGACGTCAATCACGTCCAACAGACGTCAATCACGTCCAACAGACGTCAATCCCGCCCAACAGACACCAATCACGTCCAACTCACATCAATCAGACCTAACCAAATTGTCCATCAGCAAATAACTAATGGAAAACCAACCATTAAGTAGGGAAATGGCAATTCAGAAGGGAATCTGCACACAAGTTATAAGCTGGGAATTCCTTTTCTCGTTGGAGAACTTGCAGAGGCTACTAGCAGAATGACAATCGGCAAAGTGGCTGTAATAGATGTACGGAGAACAGTTTTAACAAAATGTATAGTACAACGGTTACCAACCTTCGTTTTGCAGATGACATCAACGAGTTGGCTCGGTTCAGAAGCAGAACTCCAGGAATGGGCCAGAAGGCTTGATGAAACAGCTCTTGATTATCGTATGGAGATAGACGCTGGGAAGACAAAATTAATAACGAAAAACGACGAGGGCTTCAACCGTAAGATACAAGCTAATGGTGAGGAACTCGAAGTGGTCGACCGTTTTAAATACCTGGGTTCGATTGTCAGTGATGAAGGATCAATATGTTAGATGTTAGATGGAATAGCACAAAAAATAGTGGAGCTTGTAAGGCTTAACAAAATCTGGCAAGATAAACGGTTAGCACTATTCACGAAAATCAGGTCAATGCGTACATTGGTCCTGTCAATATTCCTCTATGCTTGTGAGACATGGACAATTACTGCTGACATGTAGTGGAGGATACAGGCCTAGGAGACGAGATTTTTCCGAAGACTTCTAAGCGGCACGTACAGCGATCGAGTTTCAAATGAGGAAATACGAGAAATAATCTCAATAGCAATAGGGCCTTTTGAAGGCCTCTTGGCAACTGTCACAAGTAGGAAACTCGCTTGGTACAGTCACATATCGAGCTCAAATGATCTTGCGAATACGATCCTGCACGGGAAGGTGCACAGCAGACGACGAACAAGAGGTGGAAGGACAACATATAAGAATGGACAAAACTCTGACCAGAAGATGCAAATGGGGCTACTGCTGGCAGAGAAGGGTAGCGTGGGGTTGTGAGGATGTCTTCATGTGTGCCCAAACGACCTCACAGGCTACGGGATGACCCGACCTGATCTGATACTAGAATGCATGTTTAGTAAACTTGCAGATACCAAGGAAGTTAGAGCCAGTGCACTGTTCAAACTCGAGAAAACGCCAGCAGGAGCCAACAATTTTAAATCTGTAGTACTATTATGTCCCCTACATACAATATTCGATAAACAGTTCCTGGACCGAATATCAAACTTTATTGATTATAAACGTATACCAGAACAGGTATGATATTGGTAAGAAACTCGTGCTGCGGACACATCTTTAAGCTAACACAATAGATCGAGGAAGAGTACATGAACAAGAAGCTGACAAGGATGGCATTCATCGATTTACAGCAACATACCGCACGTTAAAGCACCAGCTACTGTTGACAAAGATACATAAGGTCACTAATGACTGACGCCTGACTCAGGTAATTAAATGCCTTCCCCAGAATAAACAATTATATGTGCCCTGACAAATAACGACAACTGTGGAGGAAATCAGAAAGATGACCAAGCACAGAGTAGTGTCCTTTCTCACACGTAAAAAAACGTATACACCAATGATTTTCTTTCTTTCTTTCTTTCTTCCTTTCTTTCGTTCGCTCGCTTTAAAATATTGTCTATATCTGCAATGTTGTCTCTTGTACAAACTTCACTGTCTTTTGTAGTTCACATACAGGTCCATAAAGTTTTTCATCCAGTGTTGTTTCTGTGGGCCAGTGAGATTTTCTCTGTATCACATATTCGGGGCAGTTTTGTAGTATGTGCTCTGCTGTCTGTGGCGCCTGTCCGCATGTACACGTGGCTGAGTTGCCAATCTTCATTTTTGTGTACATGTGGCTGCGGAGTCGGTTGTGTCCTGTTCTAAGGCGCAGCACAACAGTTTGCTCTTGTCTGTTCATGTTATGGTAATCTTCTGGTGTTACTGTTGGTGACTTTCTGATTGATTTGATCATCCTTATCTTCTGTTGGTACGTAACTGGCGCATCTGGTTGCTCGTCTGCAGCACCCTCCTTTGCCAGTCGATCTGCTCTCTCGTTTCCTGGTACTCCACAATGAGAAGGTATCCACTGCATGACAATCTTGAGCTGGTTGCTCAGTTCAGACAATAGAGCCTGTAGATCTGGCAGTTTCTCAAATTTAAGTGATTGGAGTGCTGATTGTGCATCTGTAAGAAATACTACAGGTTGTGGACCGACATTGGTGTTCAACAGTTTCTCAGTTGCCACCTTGATTGCCTGTATTTCTGCATCATACATATTACATAATTTCCCAGTTGGTACTCTGACTGTATCCCTAATGTTGTTTTGGGTATTCTATGTACACTCCCGCTCCACCATTCTTTACTGCATTCTGTGCTGACCCATCTGTGTATACCCTGATCCAGAGGTCTTGTGGGTATTCTTCATCCAGGAAATTGAGGATCACTATCCTACGTTGCACACTGTTCTGTTCATCCTTTTCTAATATCCCTTTCACTTTTGTTTGAATGCATACTGATAGTCCTTGCTTCTCTCTCCAAGGGGTTTGTTCTGGCACAGACTTTAGGGAGATGTCAACTTCAGGTAGATCCATAATTTGCCTGCGAAGTCGTTTCGCCTGAATCATAAAACTACTTCTTTTCAGTCTTCCCATTGCTAAATTTTGAAATCTGTCTTTCATTGGATGGTTAGGCATGCAGAGAAACTTTTCTGCCTGTGTTAATACCTTTGTGTCTCTGCGCTCTCTTAGTGCTTGTATCCTTCCCATTTTCTCCATCTGCACTATAGGTGTTGATTTCATTGCTCCTGTAATGACCCTAAGTGCCTGATTTTGCACCTTATCCACCTCTTTTAGGGTAGTATTTGCTGCTGGGCACCACGCTGCTGACCTATATTCCAGATGTGGCCGTATACCTTGTTGGTAAACTTTGTTAAGTATTTTTCCACTAGCTCCCCATGTGGTTCCACTTAATTTTCTCAGGATGGCTAACTTCATCCTGGCTTATTTGGCTGCATTGTTGATGTGTTCCCTCCATGTCAACCTATCATCAAATGTAACTCCAAGATAGGTGGGTTGTTTATCTTCTTTGAGGTGTTCTCCATTTATCTTTATAACTCCAGCTGTTTGTTTTGGGGAGAGGGTTAAAAGCGTAGTGCTATATTTTTCTGTGTTAATGTTTACACACCATCTGTTTGTCCATGAGGTCAAGGCATCAATAGCTCTTTGCAGCATTCTGGTGGCCACTGTTGCTTGCTCATTTGTACACCATATTACCAAGTCATCTGCATACATTGCAATTTTTGTTCCTTGTGGTAGCTCAGCAATCAAGTCATTGATGAAGACTATGAAAAGTGTAGGGGAAAGAACCCCTCCCTGAGGCACACCATGACGCAGTAGAATTTTCTTACTCTTGAAGCCATCTAGTTGGACTCTGGTTCTTCTGTTATGTAAGTATGCTTTTATCCATTTGTACATCCTAGCCATCACTCAATTATTTCTCAGTTTCTTTAAAAGTCCTTCTTTCCAAACTTTATCAAAAGCTTTCCTTAAGTCTATCCATGCTGCTAATACCAATTTCTTGTCCTGGAATGCGTCCTCGATCTTTTGTGAGAGGTATGTTGCTTAGTCTTCAGTGGAGTTGCATTTCCTAAATCCTGCCTGTTGTGGCCCAAGAAGGTTTTGGCTCTCAAGATACCACTGGAGCCTTAGATTGATGATACGTTCCATTGTTTTACATATGCAGCTTGTGAGGCTGATTGGTCTATAGTTGGATGCCATGGAACTGTCTTTTCTTGGTTTTGAGAGTGGTATCATGATTGCTTCTCTCCAGGTCTGTGGGACTGTAACTGATGTCCAACAAATGTTGAAGATCTGAAGCAGCTTTGTTTTTGCTGCTGTTCCCAAGTTCTTGATTATCTCATTGGACAGTCCGTCTGTTTGTGCCATGATCTCGAGTAGAAGGTCGGTGGGTCTGTTGGCTGGTTAATCAAGATAAGTCCATTGTCATCCTGCCAGTTTTCTAGCTCCTCAGTGGGATGGAACCCACTGTACCACTACTCTTTTTAGTGCAGACTGCTGGCATAGTTTGCAAAGTACTGCTCTTAAATCATTAAGTTCTGTATTTTTCTGGCTTTTTAGTGCTGTGACTACGGTCAGGGCATCTGTAAACAGGACTATCTGGCTTTCATTGCTTTCGCCTGTCAGCATTGCTTCTACCGCAGCCCTCAGTGCCTCTGCCTCCGCTCTGAAATTGCTTGAGAATGTTCCACTTGCCACTGATAGTGTTATTTTTCTACCATTTGGTAGGCTCAGGAATACCCCTGCCCCTCCGTTCTGTGTTGTGTTTGTTACAGAACCGTCGGTGTATGCATGGGTCCAGTCCATGCTTGGGTAGTTTTCCGTTATATACCTCAGGGTTATGTCTCTTCTTTCTTTTTCAGTCTGGCTGTTCTTGTTTCCAATACCTGGTATATTTTCTACCACCTCCGGAATGATATGCTGCTTCCAGGTAGGTTTGCGTACAGTAGGGATGGGCTTTGGTATTGTTACGGTGTTCATATGGTCTTCGCTCATCTTTGCTTTGGCTATTTCTGTAAAGTTTCCCCGCTTTAGTTTCCCATTTCCAAATCTATTTAGTCTCTGATGCAATGGTTGGTCTGTAAGTCTTCTGAGTTTCTCTGCTTGCTGCTGGGCTCTGCAGTCTCTTCTGTCGGTCATGGATTGCAGATTTGAAATCCTATCAAGTTCTACAATTGGCGTTGACTTCATGCCTCCTGTTATTACTCTCATGGCTTGGTTTTGAAGTTTGCTAATTTTATCAAAGTTAGCCTTTGCTGCTGTTGTCCATGCCGCAATGCCATACTCGAGAACTGGTCTCACTCTTCCAGTGTAAAGTTTCTTTAGTATTCTTTCGTCTGCTCCCCAGCTTGTGCCAGCAAGTTTCCTCATGATTGCCATTCTTTGTCTTGCTCTCATTCGGTTTCTCTCGATCTGACTTTTCCATGTCATGCGCCGATCAAATGTGACTCCCAAGTAGTTTGGGTTGTCGTTTGGATATTAGTAATACAATTTAGGAAAGGACAATGCATTTATCAGCCCAATCTTAGGTGAAAGATGAACTGGGGTGTTTCAAAATCGGTGAAATTTTATATTAGCCACTTCGTCTTCTAAATTCTAGGTGCAATTTCTCTGTCCACTCTGCAGCCATCAGTGATCACACTACCGAGGTATTTGAACTCCCGTACTTGAGTGATGCTCTGGCCACCTCTGCGGTAACGTCTCTGCACGTGTTCACGCAATTTCATCAAAGTCTCAGTCTTGTTTGTGTTGATATTCATGTCATATTCGTTACTTGCGAAATTTAGATGAATTAGGTGACGTTGTTGGTCTTCTCCAGTTTGGTAAAAGATGACCCGATCATCAGGAAATAGTTTATTTAGGGACTGCTTATGTGAATTAGCTAACTGTGATTTTATCCATATAAGTTATGAATAAAAGTAGAGAATGAAGACACTTCTGTCGTACCCCAGTCAGCAGTGGAAACCAATCTGTCACACCAACGTCTGTTCGTATTCCATTTTCGCTGTTTACGACTTTTAATGAGCATAGATTGCCCGAGTTTCACTACCATATAGACAGACGACCCATGCATTGTAAACCATTTCCTTGGATTTAATTGTAACATCATAATGTCCATGTTTCCGACTGACATACTCAAAATAATCAATTGTTGCCACAGAAATCGAAGATACCAGACGTCACAATATGGCTGCTGTGTTTTATTTATGTTTCTTAGTTGATATTTTGTTTCGTTGCTATTGATGTGTGGTAGCAGTTTTCCTTATCAGGTGGTTTCGGGGCAGGCTGAGACACATGTAAGAATAGGACAACTGACACACTGGAAGCGTGTGGCAAGACGCAACTAACGGAAAGGTCTACTCCGCTATGGTAGAAAACTTCCCAACTCATGGGATTGCACACTCCACCATTCCCTCAGACTAAAACCACGCTGAGTGAGGACTACCCTTCTGGATCGGGAAACAAAGCTTTACAAATAGTATCTTACATATGATATTTGAACGCCGAAGACTAAGAAGAAGAAGAGGAAGAAAAAGAAGAAGATATTTGAATAATATCTCATATATAGTAATAATACTTGAATAATGTCTCATATATAGTAATAATACTTGAATAATGTCTCATATATAGTAATAATACTTGAATAATGTCTCATATACAGTAATGATACTCGAATAATGTCTCGTACACTTGAAAATAAGAGTGAATAACACAGCTTGCAGAGGATCGGAGAAGCAACTATTTCTTGCAAACGTAGAACCTGCGCCGTGCCATTTCTTTATTTTCCCTGCCCCTTATAAATCCCGATCCTCGGCAGCATTTTCACATTTGCATTGATTTCACATTTGTCATCTCCTTCACTCCGTCCTCTCTTTTTCTTTCCCTCCGAATCGTCCAGGTTTCGAGTGAATCATTAAGTACATTTGCATTATTCGAATTCAGCTTGCCAGTTAGGATGACTTGACAGCAAATTATTTGGCTAACAATGAACCAGAGTCCTATCTAGTTATAAAGAATGTATAACTTATTATTAGAGGATGATCACAAATAATATGTCCATACTAGATAATACGGACAGATCTTCGCCTTTCCTCTGTTTCTTCTGCTTTTGCATGTTCTTGCTTTGGAGTCTCTTCTTCTTCTTCGTTTCTTTCACAGTCTCCGCTACCAAGCCATGAAAAGGGGTTTGCGAGTAACAGGAAGTAGTCCGAAGAACGGAATGCGTTGTGTCGTGGTTTACCGCTTGACAGCGATATTTTCATCTTTCAGTCCGACACATCCGACTTGAACAGGTATTTTTGGGTACCGGGTTGCCTTTTCTCTTCGATATCTTCTCCTTCGCCAGTCCGCTCTGTTGCACCCTGTTATCTACGACCACCGCGGGGAGGCGTAGAAGGATCTTGGCAGCTCTGGTTCGCTGGCCCTGACGCTAGCAGTCAGCTATGGATCGCTGATCGCTTCAGCTAATGCGCTGCTCAGCATCTTGATCGCGCTTTGGAGTCTGACCTTCCTAAATGGGAATGATGACGTCCTGAATATTTAATTTTGAATTCCTAACATCCTGCTGTTCACTAGTGTATCATATCATCAACATCCTGCTGTTCACTAGTGTATCATATCATCAACATCCAGCTGTTCTCTAGTGTATCATATCATCAACATCCAGCTGTTCTCTAGTGTATCATATCATCAACATCCTGCTGTTCACTAGTGTATCATATCATCAACATCCAGCTGTTCTCTAGTGTATCATATCATCAACATCCAGCTGTTCACTAGTGTATCATATCATCAACATCCAGCTGTTCTCTAGTGTATCATATCATCAACATCCAGCTGTTCTCTAGTGTATCATATCATCAACATCCAGCTGTTCACTAGTGTATCATGTCATCAACATCCTGCTGTTCCCTAGTGTATCATATCATCAACTTCCAGCTGTTCACTAGTGTATCATATCATCAACATCCTGCTGTTCTCTGCTGTATGCTGTCCTCTGATCGGCTTCTTCTTTCCTTCATTGATTGCTTGTAAAATGTCATCTAGAGCCCATTTATTTGACACTATATCTGTACTGCTAAGGTTTCCTTTGATTTATGACGCGTTGAATCCACAATTTTTCCATAACATTTTGTTTATACTTCTAATTTTATAATACTGGTTATTTTGTATTTCTTTGTGTGGTGACATTGCATATCTAAACTTATTTCCTTGTGTGGTGACATTACATATCTAAACTTATTTCCTTGTGTGGTGACATTACATATCTAAACGTATTTCTTTGTGTGGTGACATTACATATCTAAACTTATTTCTTTGTGTGGTGACATTACATATCTAAACTTATTTCTTTGTGTGGTGACATTACATATCTAAACTTATTTCTTTCTGTGGGAACATTACATATCTAAACTTATTTCTTTGTGTGATTTAAGGATGAGTAAAAATTTAGTTAAAATGTGATGGATTAATATGGTAAAGTTAGATTACATCTGATGGATTTATGAGGTAAAGTTATATTGCATCTGATGATTTATGAGGTAAAGTTAGATTACATCTGATGGATTTATGAGGTAAAGTTAGATTACATCTGATGGATTTATGAGGTAAAGTTAGATTATATCTGATGGATTTATATGGTAGTTATATTGCATCTGGTGGATTTATGAGGTAAAGTTATATTGCATCTGATGGATTTATGAGGTAAAGTTAGATTACACCTGATGGATTTATGAGGTAAAGTTATATTGCATCTGATGATTTATGAGGTAAAGTTAGATTACATCTGATGGATTTATGAGGTAAAGTTAGATTACATCTGATGGATTTATGAGGTAAAGTTAGATTATATCTGATGGATTTATATGGTAGTTATATTGCATCTGGTGGATTTATGAGGTAAAGTTATATTGCATCTGATGGATTTATGAGGTAAAGTTAGATTACACCTGATGGATTTATGAGGTAAAGTTAGATTACATCAGATGGATTTATATGGTAAAGTTAGATTACATCTGATGGATTTATGAGGTAAAGTTAGATTACATCTGAAGGATTTATGAGGTAAAGTTAGATTACATCTGATGGATTTATGAGGTAAAGTTAGATTACATTTGATGGATTTATGAGGTAAAGTTAGATTACATATGATGGATTTATGCGGTAAAGTTAAATTACATCTGATGGATTTATGTGGTAAAGTTAGATTACATCTGATGGATTTATGAGGTAAAGTTAGATTACATCTGATGGATTTATGAGGTAAAGTTAGATTACATATGATGGATTTATGCGGTAAAGTTAAATTACATCTGATGGATTTATGTGGTAAAGTTAGATTACATCTGATGGATTTATGTGGTAAAGTTAGGTTACATCTGATAAATTTATGTGGTAAAGTTAGATTACCTCTGATGGATTTATGTGTTAGTTGGTTTATTTATGATGTATTTATGTGGCTAAAGCTAAATCTGATGGATTTATGGTGCGTTGAGATTTCTCTGTTAGAGTAATAGACACGGTTACTGCTGAGCGGAGCGAGACATACATAGCTAATGAGAATGGACATTGACGTGGTGATTTCAACTCTCAAGTGGATATCTGACCTGAGATAAAACAGGCTTGATAGTTCAGCAAGTCGGCTTTCTTTGGTTCGATAACTCTGACACAACAAAAGTGATGCCTTTAATGGGAGCTGGGGACAACTATAGATTCCGGCACCAGCCCCAAACAAACGTATGGTGAAGACGGATGGACTTGTCCACTGGTCGCAGAACACATCCCAACGCGACATATCCTATAAAGATAACCACCGACATGACTTTCTTTGAGCCAGTAATGTGTATGGCTGATGGCGACGAGGAAGAAGATGAAGAATATTAACCAGGACAACTGTTGGATGATTCTCAATGATTTCTTCTGAAGATACAAAAAAGTATCGCTACCGTAAAAGTATAGCTACCGTAAGAGTATCGCTACCGTAAGAGTATCGCTACCGTAAGACTTAATAGTGAATATTGAGGCTTTAGGATCTTACCATATTTAATCATTTGAAAAAAGGGCTTTGGTAGAGGGCCACAATTTAAAATCAATACGCACCTGTTGGGCGGAGGGGCACAATTTGAAATCAATACTCACCTATTAGGTGAGAGTTCTAGAATCGATGTTTTGTCGATCTAAAGGTTGAAGAGATTAAGGTTTTGACATCAAACGTGCACTGAGCAGAGAGTGGCTCCTGTGAGGATGGAGCAGGAGTGTGAACAACCAGTCAAATACAGCAACCATAACTGTCCATGCTCTTCCCCATTATGTTATAGAAACTGAGGACCTCTCGGTCTGCCCGGATATCAATCATGCTGATTCTGTATATAACAGCGTATATCTATTTTTAATAATTTTGGACATTAAAAAATTGTTATCTGTTTAAATAAAACAGCTACAGCCTCCTCACCATTACCCGTGAATTGTTGTATCATTGAATCAAAACAGTTGTTGTCCAACCTCATTATGTGTACAGTTAATGGGCAAGCGAGGGTTTCCCAACAGTTACATGTACAATTAACTTATAGACTTGTCTGAGCGCATTTCTCACAAAAACAAATCATATTATCTTGCCTGTTCTATGTGTATGTTGGCTGTTTGATCTCTTACTGTCTGTACATATCGAACTGAATTATCAGTGGCTTTGTTAGTACATGTACTTCTTGCACATGTACGTGTTGACGTCTCACAATCGTCTCATGGGGTTTGTACTATATCAGTCTCACAATCGTCTCATGGGGTTTGTACTATATCAGTCTCACAATCGTCTCATGGGGTTTGTACTATATCAGTCTCACAATCGTCTCATGGGGTTTGTACTATATCAGTCTCACAATCGTCTCATGGGGTTTGTACTATATCAGTCTCACAATCGTCTCATGGGGTTTGTACTATATCAGTCTCACAATCGTCTCATGGGGTTTGTACTATATCAGTCTCACAATCGTCTCATGGGGTTTGTACTATATCAGTCTCACAATCGTCTCATGGGGTTTGTACTATATCAGTCTCACAATCGTCTCATGGGGTTTGTACTATATCAGTCTCACAATCGTCTCATGGGGTTTGTACTATATCAGTCTCACAATCGTCTCATGGGGTTTGTACTATATCAGTCTCACAATCGTCTCATGGGGTTTGTACTATATCAGTCTCACAATCGTCTCATGGGGTTTGTACTATATCAGTCTCACAATCGTCTCATGGGGTTTGTACTATATCAGTCTCACAATCGTCTCATGGGGTTTGTACTATATCAGTCTCACAATCGTCTCATGGGGTTTGTACTATATCAGTCTCACAATCGTCTCATGGGGTTTGTACTATATCAGTCTCACAATCGTCTCATGGGGTTTGTACTATATCAGTCTCACAATCGTCTCATGGGGTTTGTACTATATCAGTCTCACAATCGTCTCATGGGGTTTGTACTATATCAGTCTCACAATCGTCTCATGGGGTTTGTACTATATCAGTCTCACAATCGTCTCATGGGGTTTGTACTATATCAGTCTCACAATCGTCTCATGGGGTTTGTACTATATCAGTCTCACAATCGTCTCATGGGGTTTGTACTATATCAGTCTCACAATCGTCTCATGGGGTTTGTACTATATCAGTCTCACAATCGTCTCATGGGGTTTGTACTATATCAGTCTCACAATCGTCTCATGGGGTTTGTACTATATCAGTCTCACAATCGTCTCATGGGGTTTGTACTATATCAGTCTCACAATCGTCTCATGGGGTTTGTACTATATCAGTCTCACAATCGTCTCATGGGGTTTGTACTATATCAGTCTCACAATCGTCTCATGGGGTTTGTACTATATCAGTCTCACAATCGTCTCATGGGGTTTGTACTATATCAGTCTCACAATCGTCTCATGGGGTTTGTACTATATCATTGACATTTCAAGTTAGTTGTAGAATTGGACAATTCTGTTCCCTCGGCTGACCACTATTGGTGAACATAAATGTATACAATTAATAACTAATGACATTTAAACAATTGTCTAATACATCCCAGCCCGGTCCAATGATTCTGCTGCTACTGTTTGGCTCCACTGATCAATATCCCCATTCCTTGTTTATATAGATTGAATTATTTAGTTGATATTATGTTCTTTACCCTGTTCCCTGGACGATTGTTGCTTTTAGCTAGAAATAGTGTAAAAGGGGAAAGGGGGGAGGGGGTAATATGGTTGTCATACTCGTCACAGACAGCAACCAGTAAAAAAGCTACCGTTTCCTGGCAGCAACAAGTAACACAAACACACAGCGGACTGCATTGCAGGAGTGTGGCTGGCTTATCTGAAAAGCTCTACATTTTGTCACCAAACCACTATTCGGCAAGTTTAAAGGACTGTCGCCTCGTTTTTACTTAAAGGGTTCCATTTAGGCTCACGTCACACAACCGTCCACAACTTTTTAAGAGCGCCATTTGCAGGAATTATTGTACATTGTTCAGAACGCATCTGTTCCAGTTCATCTCATTTCTTATATACGTATGGTTCTTCTAGTACCTTCTGATTGGGTCTGTATTTCAATTCTTGACATTATGTGTTTCTATTGTCACTTTTATGTGTTCATATAGTCACTTTAATGTGTTCATATAGTTAGTTGTATGTGATTATATAGTCACTTTAATGTGTTCATATAGTTAGTTGTATGTGTTCATATAGTTAGTTGTATGTGTTCATATAGTCACTTGTATGTGTTCATATAGTCACTTTAATGTGTTCATATAGTTAGTTGTATGTGATTATATAGTCACTTTAATGTGTTCATATAGTTAGTTGTATGTGTTCATATAGTTAGTTGTATGTGTTCATATAGTCACTTGTATGTGTTCATATAGTCACTTTAATGTGTTCATATAGTTAGTTGTATGTGATTATATAGTCACTTTAATGTGTTCATATAGTCACTTTAATGTGTTCATATAGTTAGTTGTATGTGTTCATATAGTTAGTTGTATGTGATTATATAGTTAGTTGTATGTGATTATATAGTTAGTTGTATGTGATTATATAGTTAGTTGTATGTGATTATATAGTTAGTTGTATGTGTTCATATAGTTAGTTGTATGTGATTATATAGTTAGTTGTACGTGATTATATAGTTAGTTGAATGTGATTATATAGTTAGTTGTATGTGATTATATAGTTAGTTGTATGTGATTATATAGTTAGTTGTATGTGATTATATAGTTAGTTGTATGTGATTATATAGTCACTTTTTGGACAAAAGAGGAGTGGATAGCTTAGCGGTGGGAAAATTAAAAGACAAACTGGAAATGATTTCAAAGAAGCATATAAGATTGTCAAAGATCTAGTAAGACCTAAAGAAGGTCGCAGTACGGGACAAGAATGGATACTGCCTTATAGAAGACAAAGAGGTAATGACGCGCTGAACGGAGTACTGATCAGAACTGTACAATAAAGTGTGCCGGGGTGAACCAATAATGCAATCGTTTCCAATGTTAACGAAAATTACAAAGAAACAACGCTTGGAATTTATCAACGGTCTAGCAGACGGAACGATATTTTGCCACTCTGAGGCCGCACCTCAACTGTCCACATCAACAGTCTAAAAATCTATCACTTCAATAACACTTCAATAAACTAAGGACACTATTTCAAAACAATAAAAAAAATCCTTTATCACTACACGTTGAAACACTTCCACTCTTCTACCATACACAACTTCCTACACGCTACTAGCTAATGGTTACCTAACTTAAATCACTCTTCTACCATACACAACTTTCTACACGCTACTAGCTAATGGTTACCTAACTTAAATCACTCTTCTACCATACACAACTTCCTACACGCTACTAGCTAATGGTTACCTAACTTAAATCACTCTTCTACCGTACACAACTTCCTACACGCTACTAGCTAATGGTTACCTAACTTAAATCACTCTTCTACCATACACAACTTCCTACACGCTACTAGCTAATGGTTACCTAACTTAAACCACTCTTCTACCATACACAACTTCCTACACGCTACTAGCTAATGGTTACCTAACTTAAATCACTCTTCTACCATACACAACTTCCTACACGCTCCTAGCTAATGGTTACCTAACTTAAATCACTCTTCTACCATACACAACTTCCTACACGCTACTAGCTAATGGTTACCTAACTTAAATCACTCTTCTACCATACACAACTTCCTACACGCTCCTAGCTAATGGTTACCTAACTTAAATCACTCTTCTACCATACACAACTTCCTACACGCTACTAGCTAATGGTTACCTAACTTAAATCACTCTTCTACCATACACAACTTCCTACACGCTCCTAGCTAATGGTTACCTAACTTAAATCACTCTTCTACCATACACAACTTCCTACACGCTCCTAGCTAATGGTTACCTAACTTAAATCACTCTTCTACCATACACAACTTCCTACACGCTCCTATCTAATGGTTACCTAACTTAAATCACTCTTCTACCATACACAACTTCCTACACGCTCCTATCTAATGGTTACCTAACTTAAATCACTCTTCTACCATACACAACTTCCTACAAGCTCCTATCTAATGGTTACCTAACTTAAATCACTCTTCTATCATACACAACTTCCTACACGCGCCTATCTAATGGTTACCTAACTTAAATCACTCTTCTACCATACACAACTTCCTACACGCTCCTATCTAATGGTTACCTAACTTAAATCACTCTTCTACCATACACAACTTCCTACACGCTCCTATCTAAGGGTTACCTAACTTAAATCACTCTTCTACCATACACAACTTCCTACACGCTCCTATCTAATGGTTACCTAACTTAAATCACTCTTCTACCATACACAACTTCCTACACGCTCCTATCTAATGGTTACCTAACTTAAATCACTCTTCTACCATACACAACTTCCTACACACTGCTAGCTAATGGTTACCTAACTTAAATCACTCTTCTACCATACACAACTTCCTACTCGCTCCTATCTAATGGTTACCTAACTTAAATAACTCTTCTACCATACACACTTCCTACACGCTCCTATCTAATGGTTACCTAACTTAAATCACTCTTCTACCATACACAACTTCCTACACACTCCTAGCTAATGGTTACCTAACTTAAATCACTCTTCTACCATACACAACTTCCTACACGCTCCTATCTAATGGTTACCTAACTTAAATCACTCTTCTACCATACACAACTTCCTACACGCGCCTATCTAATGGTTACCTAACTTAAATCACTCTTCTACCATACACAACTTCCTACACGCTCCTATCTAATGGTTACCTAACTTAAATCACTCTTCTACCATACACAACTTCCTACACGCTCCTATCTAAGGGTTACCTAACTTAAATCACTCTTCTACCATACACAACTTCCTACACGCTCCTATCTAATGGTTACCTAACTTAAATCACTCTTCTACCATACACAACTTCCTACACGCTCCTAGCTAATGATTACCTAACTTAAATCACTCTTCTACCATACACAACTTCCTACACGCTCCTAGCTAATGGTTACCTAACTTAAATCACTCTTCTACCATACACAACTTCCTACACGCCTCTAGCTAATGGTTACCTAACGTAAATCACTCTTCTACCATACACAACTTCCTACACGCTCCTAGCTAATGATTACCTAACTTAAATCCCTCTTCTACCATACACAACTTCCTACACGCTCCTAGCTAATGGTTACCTAACTTAAATCACTCTTCTACCATACACAACTTCCTACACGCTCCTAGCTAATGGTTACCTAACTTAAATCACTCTTCTACCATACACACTTCCTACACGCTCCTAGCTAATGGTTACCTAACTTAAATCACTCTTCTACCATACACAACTTCCTACACGCTCCTAGCTAATGGTTACCTAACTTAAATCACTCTTCTACCATACACAACTTCCTACACGCTCCTAGCTAATGGTTACCTAACTTAAATCACTCTTCTACCATACACAACTTCCTACACACTCCTAGCTAATGGTTACCTAACTTAAATCACTCTTCTACCATACACAACTTCCTAAACGCTCCTAGCTAATGGTTACCTAACTTAAATCACTCTTCTACCATACACAACTTCCTACACGCTCCTAGCTAATGGTTACCTAACTTAAATCACTCTTCTACCATACACAATTTCCTACACGCTCCTAGCTAATGGTTACCTAACTTAAATCACTCTTCTACCATACACAACTTCCTACATGCTCCTATCTAATGATTATCTAACTTAAATCACTCTTCTACCATACACACCTTCCTACACGCTCCTATCTAATGATTACCTATCTTAAATCACTCGCTATCGCTAAACCTAAAACTATTGTCCACAGTCTACTTTCTGGACTTGGCCTGCTGTAACGTAAATCCGAATTATGGCGTATTGACGCTGATGGTTAAATCGTGGTTTAAACCCAACCCAGGTAAAACGTCCTTGGTTCCGTTCCTCAGCGACGACTGTCGATCTGCGTGGTGGATGTCGAAAGACTACGCTACTGCTGAGAATCTACGATGGCCTTAAACTTGGCAAGGCAGCCGCGTGTTAAACTGCTACGTGTTTTGACCACGCGTGTTAAACAAAGGCCGGTTGACCAACGTGGTAATCTGATGCGGGTCGACACACGTGTCAAATGGTAAAGTTTTCTCTTCCCCGATCTAGATCTAGGAAGCCTGTTCTTTCCTATAGCGGGTAGCTATGACTGATCTAGACTGCTTCTGTGAGATCTCTGTGATGACTATAAACTGGAAAGGTCGCCCACGTGGCTGACGCTGGTTAAACTTCAACCTGATGAAATTCTATCTAATTACTTACAAATGAATACTTTACTTCTGCAAGCTGGAACTCCGTCAATGAGAGATTCACTCTTATCTGACTAAATCGACTGTCAAAGTGAGTTCCTCTCTGAATTGTCTTTCTAGAAACGCTCCTCTTGAAATGTGTCTTTAGAAATGCGTCGTTCACTCTCGAAATCTCTTTTGAAATGTGTCTCTCTCTCTCTCTCTGAATCGCGATATTAATCCGCGATACAGTGGTGGTAAAACTAACGTGAGTTGTCAGGTCGGGTGGAAAGTCCAAAAAAAATTGAAAGGAAATATATTTAATTCATCTTGCGCGTAATTCTAGACAAAATAATTATGTCAATATGGAGACAAGATCGGTCTGGCAAGACTAAATCTGTCAAACGGAATAAAAAGGTACTAATTGATTTGACTGCTGATTTGTGTAAGAAGGACAGCAGGGTGCCAGGCTCAATTGTAAATTGGTGTTTGGGTACTCTTTCTCTCTCTCACTCTCTCTCGTTCTCTCGTTCTGTCTCTCTCTCCCGTTCTCTCGTTCTGTCTCTCTCTCCCGTTCTGTCTCTCTCTCTCGTTCTCTCTCTCACTCTCTCTCCCCTTCTCTCGTTCTCTCTCTCACTCTCTCTCTCCCGTTCTCTCGTTCTGTCACTCTATCTCACTCTCTCTCCCGTTCTCTCGTTCTGTCTCTCTCTCGTTCTCTGGTTATGTCTCTCTCTCTCCCATTCTCTCGTTCTGTCTCTCTCTCCCGTTCTCTCGTTCTGTCTCTCTCTCTCTCACTCTCTCTCCTGTTCTCTCTTTCTGTCTTTCTCTCTCACTCTCTCTCGCGTTCTCTCGTTCTGTCTCTCTCACTCTCTCTCTCCCGTTCTCTCGTTCTGTCTCTCTCACTCTCTCTCTCCCATTCTCTCGTTCTGTCTCTCTCTCTCACTCTCTCTCCCGTTCTCTCGTTCTGTCACTCTCTCTCTCTTTCCCGTTCTCTCGTTCTGTCTCTCTCTCTCTCTCTTGTTATGCATATATATATAATATATATATATTTATATATATATATTTATATATAAATATATATATATAAATATATATATATATATATATATATATATGTATGTATGTATGTGTATGTGTGTATGTGCGAATGAAACGTATAGACAGACATCTAGGCAGAAAGGCAGACAGATAGAGTGTTCGTAAAATACGTGCCGACGCTGCGAACGATGGAGCAGATGCAACTCCGCCTGGAAGTCCTATGATAGACTGCATATACGACGACCCGACTAACTGGACCCTGTGATGGGTCGTGGATACCCCGACTTTCTGAAGCCTGTGATCACCGGTGATGAGTCGTTGGTGTATGGTGACCAGCTATAAACCAAGCTGCAGTCGTTACAGTGGAGATATTCGTTAGCCCGAAGACCAAAAAGAGCGAGGCAGGTGCGCAGCAACGTACAAGTCATGTTGACCGTTTTCGTTGACTCAGGCAAGGCTGTGCGTCACGAGTACGTACCACAAGGTCAAATCATTACATCGGAGGTCATCTGTGGACTTTGTGATACTGATCTGCACAAACGACCGGTCATACGAACAGCGGGAACTTGGCAGCCCTATCCTGACAACACATTAGCCCATTCTTCTGATATGATTGACTTTCTTGGCCAAACACAACATGCCTCTGGTTTGCCAGACCCCCTATTTTTGCCCGGCATGACTCTTTGCGGTCTGTGGATGTTCCCAAGCTGACGTTTCAAGCTGAAAGAGGTCCGATTTGAGTCACGAGAAGACATTGTACGGAATGCCACGACCCAGTAGCACTCCATTCCCAAAGAAGCCTTCCAGAAATGCTTCTAACAGTAGATGGACTCCTAGGAGATGTGTGTGCAGTCTCAACGAGAGTACTAAGTTAGATGGTATCAGTTTAGGGCATCGTGATGGATGATAGAGATATGAATTAAACTAAATAACGAAGAACAGAGCTGGCTGATATACTAAATGAGGAAGAAAATAGTACGGAGTCCAGACAAGATAGAAAGAGTATGTTGTCTAGATTAGATAGAAAAGGACAGGGTACAGACACCAAAGAGAGAGAGAGAGAGAGAGAGAGAGAGACAGAGAGAGAGAGAGATAGAGCGAGAGAGAGAGAAAAGAGAGAGGGAGAGAAAAATGTATGGCACCTGTACTAGACCAAAAAGGAAGACCTAAGCAAATACCAAAACATGTCCTGAAGGACTGACCCACTAATGCAGACCAAAGAGAGACAGGATGGCCTTCATGCTAGAAAAGGTGTGTATGGGGGGGGGGGGGGCATGAAACACTGTCTCTTTCGTGAACTTCGCTGGGCTAGAAACAGAGCACAATTTGATCGTCGAAGAAGAAGAAGAAGAAAAAGACGAAGAAGAAAAAGAAAAAAGAAGAAGAACATATGAAGGAAGAAAGAGTACTGAGCCTAAATCGGAGGAGGACGGAGAAGATAATCAATAGAACACTAAGAACGTGTTTCACCTATCACAACAGAAACTTAACACAACCATAACAGATGAATTGCACTCTGACATCAATTTAACATCACATAGCTAAGTCTATAAGAACATAATACAACCCCATTACCAACAAAAACTATATTTAATATCTCTTAGGCTGAATGTATTCATAATTAATAGTTGTATAGAATCCTGTGCTTGGTGACCATACATTATTTCTCAAATTGTCACAGAATATGATCCGTAAAACAATGCAGAAACACTTATGTAATGTGGCACAGAATAAATGTTCTAGATCTTGCAAATAGAATACTAGCGTATCTTGTCAGGTTTTGTCAGATATGGCCGTGCAATCCATTTTCTGATAACTGAAAGTTGGTCAGCGTCTACCAAACCCGACAACCGACGATGTACGAAGGAACACACGCAAGAGGATACAATGCCTTATCCTAAAGCGAGGAAAGGCAACCTCAGCTGTATTGTGTCACGGCAGACCAGGCCCTTAGCCTTGGTTGGGGCCTGGTCTACAAGGGAAGCCCCGACATGCGAACAAATAGAGCATTGTTCTGCTGATCTGGTAACTTCTGTAGATTGTCTTGTTCCAATTGTAATGGTATCACCTTTCCCCTGGAGCAAACAAGGCAGACAAGAGAGGGACCATACTGCATGGGAAACTGTCTATATATTTCTGCCCGGGCTGTGTGCTAAAAGTACAATTACTATCATCTGACAAGACAAGAAGAGCCGATGATAAGAATGGTGACTGTAAAACAGTTCAGAGAGATTCATCTGGAATGTCTCAGAGTATGATCCGTAAAACAGTTCAGAGAGATTCATGTAACATGTCGCAGAGTATGATCCGTAAAACAGTTCAGAGAGATTCATGTTGAATGTCGCAGAGTATGATCCGTAAAACAGTTCAGAGAGATTCATGTAGAATGTCTCAGAGTATGATCCGTAAAACAGTTCAGAGAGATTCATGTAAAATGTCGTAGAGTATGATCCGTAAAACAGTTCAGGGAGACTCATGTAAAATGTCGCATGATCCGTAAAACAGTGCAGAGAGTTCGAACTAAAGGAAAAGCGATAGATGAAAAAAGCGTCCGAATTTGTTCCTTCAGGTGTGATAGAAGATACCATTCTGACTGATAATCTGGAAGGCATGTAAGCCAGTGCTAACTGTAGATTTACTATCTTTTGAGCTATGTTATTATAAAGGATTATTATTGTCATGACATCAAATTGAATATTTAATTTTTTTATTTTTAACCCAAATTTTGAGAAAACAGTCTTGGAAGTAGCAAAGAAGCTCTTTAATAATTAATTGGATGAATTGTCGCATATTCTATAGTGCAACATGATTTAGTCTCACCTTAGATTTGAAATTAAGGCTACATTGTTGACTTCAGAATTCTGGACACAAGAAGTTAAAAAACATAATTTCAGCCAAGTGTGTAACACCGTAATGGCTGATATCAGGGCTTCGGGGGTTTTAGGAATAGCGACACTCCTGAAACCACCTATGCGCTGATACTGCTAGCCAAACAATGTGATTTTATTTCGTGGTATCTTCCAAGAAGAGCTCAACGTAAAACTGAATATACACAACATATCGCATGGACCGCACATCAGATTCATTCACAAGATAAATCTCTGTGTACCGCATCGCAACGGATCCTCTTAACTCTCATAACATGTACCTCATCGCAACGGATCAACTTATCTCTCGCTACTTATCTCGTTTTACTCTGCTGCACATCTCATGACAGTGTCAAGACATCTCATGTCACATCTTGGGACACCTCACGACACAACTCGTAGGGCACCTTCAGGGCACCTCTCATAGTATCTCCTTACCTCTCATAGCACCTCCCTGTGACACATCCCAAAGTACCTCCTCACGACCCACCCCAAAGTACCTCCTCACAACACATCCCAGTACCTCATCACGACACATCATAAAGTGCCTCCTCACGAGCCACCCCAAAGTACCTGCTCGCGACACATCCCAGTACCTCCTCACGGCACATGCCAGTAACTCCTCACGACACATCCCAGTACCTCCTCACGACACATCCCAGTACCTCCTCACGACACAGCCCAGTACCTCCTCACGACACATTTCAAAGTACCTCCTCGCGACACATCCCAGTACCTCCTCACGACACATCCCAGTACCTCCCCATGACACATCCCAAAGTACCTCCTCACGACACATCCCATTACATCCTCACGACACATCCCAAAGTACCTCCTTACGACACATACGAAAGTACCTCCTCAGGACACATCCCAGTACCTCCTCACGACACATCCCAAAGTACCTCCTCACGACAAATCCCAGTACCTCCTCACGGCACATCCTAAAGTACCTTCTCACGAAACATCTCAATGTACCTTTTCACGACATATCCCAGTACCTCCTCACGACACATCTCAAATTACCTCCTCACGACACATCCCAGTACATCCTCACGACACATCCCAAAGTACCTGCTCACGACACATCCCAAAGTACCTCCTCACGACACATCCCAGTACCTCCTCATGACACATCTCAAAGTACCTCCTCACGACACATCCCAAAGTACCTCCTCACGACACATCCCAGTACCTCCTCATGACACATCCCTAAGTACCTCCTTGCGACACATCTCAAAATACCGACACATTCAAAAGTACCTCACCACAACAAACCTTAAAGTACCTTCTCACAATACCTATCAGGTACCACCTCCTCACGACGGCATCTCGTGAATCATCCTACCATATCAATTGAACCTTTGTGACCCATCCTAACGTATCAAGTGAACCCTCACGACCCATCCTACCGTATCAAGTGAACCCGCGCGACCCATCGATTGGATCGCAAATCCTGTACTGTACAATAAATCTTGATCATAAGTTAATGAATGTTTTCTAATGAAATCTGGCCAGTATCGTAGCGTTTAATAGAACGATTTTGGCTCTCCTACCGGAGCACACTGTAAGATGATCGATATTTTAGAATCAAAGAGGCCCATGAGAACAGAAGAAGCTGTTATAATTGCATAGATCAATTATCCCGAATCTGAAGCCCTGTTTTCACGATTAGCAATCAGAATATTAGGAGTACGTTCGGTCTGGCCCACCCCGATAGGGCCATTCGAACAATGCGCCCTAGCCATGGAGCTCTTATGGTCGGAGTTGTACCTGGAGCAAAAATACAAGACCACGTATGTGTGTGCTAGATATGGTAGCTCGAGTGTGTGTGCTACAGATGAGAGATCGTATGTGTATGCTACAGATGACAGCGAGTATGTGTGCTACAGATGACAGCTCATATGTGTGTGCTACAGATGATAGCTCGTGTGTGTGTGTGTGTGTGTGTGTGCTAGATATAATAGATAGGGTGGATGTGCTAGATATGGTAGCTCGAGTGTCTGTTGTAGATATGGTAGCTCGAGTGTCTGTGCTACAGATGACAGCTCCAGTGTGTGTGCTAGACATGGTAGCTCGAGTGTCTGTGCTACAGATGACTGCTCGAGTGCGTGTGCTATATATGGTAGCTGGGGTGTGTGCTACAGATAACAACTCCAGTGTGTGTGCTAGATATGGTACCTCGAGTGTGAGTGCTAGATATGGTAGCTCGAGTGTCTGCGCTACAGATGACAGCTCGAGTGCGTGTGTGTGTGTGCTAGATATAGTAGCTGAGGTGTGTGTGCTACAGATAACAGCTCCAGTGTGTGTGTGTGTGCTAGATATAGTAGCTGGGGTGTGTGTGCTACAGATAACAGCTCCAGTGTGTGTGTTAGATATGGTAGCTCGAGTGTCTGTGCTAGATATGGTAGCTCGAGTGTCTGTGCTAGATATGGTAGCTGGGGTGTGTGTGCTACAGATGATATATTGCTCGAAAGGTAACTTCACACCTTGAGAAAAATCAAATGTATGCTACGAGACACACCACGGAATAAGTTCAAGCTTCACTTATATTCAGTAAACCTTCAACTTTTCCGTTAATGAGTTAACTTCTTCTTATTCGTCTTCTTCTTGTTCTTCTTCTCCCCATTTACCTCCTCTTCCACCTCCTTTGCCTCTTTTAAATCCTCATCCTCTCCTCCTTCTTCATATTCCTCACTTCCTTCACCTGTTCCTTTTTTATCATTTTTCTTTTCCTCCTTTTCTTCTTCATCTTTGTTATTATTCACGTTGCCTCTTCCGCACCAAAGGGGCTCCTTTCCATATATATATATGTTCTTTGCGCGCCAAATTCGGCGCATAAGACAGAGACAAATGACCTCCAGTTGGAACGGTGTGACGCCAACTGTTTTTACATATTGTATGATGTTGAGGCCTATAGTTGACCCCTCTTAGGTGATTTATCTTCTGGGTGTTTTCTCGGGTCTCCCTCTTTTCCGAACGACCTTTGGTGTCCATTCGAGTGCCTGTAATGGAAGACGGCTGTTGTTCATTCTAAGGCCATGTACGATGTATGTCCTTTCGTTGTATTCTAGCTGTCACATCCATAAGTCAGGACTGATATTACGATCGAGTTGAATAGTCTGAGCTTGGTATGTTTGCTGATTGTCGTTGATTTCTAGATGTTGGTGAGCTGATTTAAGGCGCATGAAGCCAAAGCAGTTCTAGTAGAAATTTCTTTCGTAGCATCGCCATTTTATGTCATTTTGCTTACCAGGTATGTGTAGTGTTGTTCATTTTGCAGAGATTTCCCATGTAGCCTGATATCAACCGTTCCTTACCATAAGCTAAAATCAAACCATTTATACTCGTCCTGTCAGTTGTTTCTTTCTGCAGCAATTCGTCTAATATGCTATAGTTGCTAGCCACATGTACAATACTCTTGAGTGGCCATGTGTGCCCTGCTTGGAAGGCTATATTGGGCCAATTCTTGCCTCCTCCTGTACAACTCATGTGATTAATGACACTTATTGAGAGGGACGTTAGTTCAGCGAGCAATTCACTATTTCCTGTGGTAACAGTGTTCTTCGTTTCGAATCGCATCCGGAGAATAACAAAAATTCAGGTAGTGATGTTAATCGGGGACTGCTTCTCCAGTCAACCCAGATGTAAATGGATACCTGACGCATGCGTTAGATAAAGTGGAAACTGCAAGGAAGGGCACTGGCCACCCCACCTGTCACACGCTACGACTTAGTACAATGAAGTCTTCAAATACTGCATTTCCAAGCAGCGGTTAATGCTGCTGTATTTCCACTTGACCTTTGACTTTTCGTTACTTATAATCCTTACGTGTTCCATACACGAAACATTGGAATTCTTATTTTACAATCTGTCTAGTTCATATCAATTCATGGCGCGCTGGGACACTGGCAGATATCAGTTTCATCCCTGATTGAATAGACAAGAGGTTGTTAGCATGAATGATGTCCCTTATCCCAGCTGTTTGGCATATTTGGATGGACAAAACTGAATATAACGTTAGAGATGTGAAAACTATAAGGGGTTTGTTTGTGCTCATTGTACTGTACACGCATGCACGTCTGGTCACGTTTATTACGGTGTTCAGTTTTTTAAATAAAATGGCTAACAACAAACAACTGGTACAATAACAAGCACCAGATTAAACAACAAAGTGTCTGGGAAATGACAAGCAACCAGGGAAGGAACACATCAAGAAGGGAATGAAGAAACAAGTAGGAAAGTAACAAACAGCTAGTGAAATAATAACCGAATGGAAAACAATAAATGACTGCTTAAACTAGAAGGACATGGTCAGCCATCAAATGGAAGTAACGAATATTACACAACCAGAAAAACAACCAAATTAACTCACCAACAAACAAATAACTCACCAACAACCAAATTAACTCACCAACACAATTAACTCACAAACAAACAAATAACTCACCAATAAACAAATAACTCACCAACAAACAAATAGCTCACCAACAAACAAATGACTTGAACCCACACACATGACGTAACAACAAACAAATGACTGACATGTGAATGCTTGTTTAAACAACAAACTACACATTGTTTTCAATAACACCACGGGATTGTCTATCTCTCTGGTCCACGAGCAGATTCATAGTAATGACGAATAAATTAGTTTATACCAGCAGTCGCCGCTTACAATGCACTAACTAGTGTGTTCTTTCCTGCGGCAGTGGAGTTTGTAAAAATGTTGATGAAAACCCTTGCTGTACGCACGCATACACATACACACACACACATACACACACATATACGTACATGCATACACACACACACAGACATATATATATATATATATATACACACAGACACACACACAGACAGACACACTCACACAGACACAGACATACACACACACGCACAACCACACGCACACACACACACATATATATATATATATATATATATATATATATATATATATACATATATATATATATATATACATATATATATATATACACACAGACACAGATACACACAGACAAGCACACACACACACACACACGCATACATACATTCTGTGGAGAACAAGGATAACACAGAACGTGGATGGTAACATAACCCTTGGACAAGGTTAAGAAAAGTCAAAAGCCGGACATGAACAATCACCAAACAAGGAGTGCTGAGCCGCGGCTCATTAAAAACAACATGGTCTGCACAAGGAGGTGAAGTGATACATAAGAAGAGATAAGAGGAAATATGTTGGCGAGGGCTGTGAAGTTGGCGAGGGCTGTGGAGTTGGCGAGGGCTGTGGAGTTGGCAGCTGTGGAGTTGAGGAGGGCTGTAGAGTTGGCGAGGGCTGTGGAGTTGATGAGGGCTGTGGAGTTGGCAGCTGTGGAGTTGAGGAGGGCTGTAGAGTTGGCGATGGCTGTGGAGTTGGCAGCTGTGGAGTTGGCGAGGGCTGTGGAGTTGGCGAGGGCTGTGGAGTTGGCGAGGGCTGTGGAGTTGGCAGCTGTGGAGTTGGCAGCTGTGGTGTTGGCAGCTGTGAAAGGTCATACGAAGGATATGTATGACAACAGGAAGAAACTGAGAGGTTGCATTCGAATTAAAGATTGTCAGGTGATTGCCCGTGATTGCCCGTGCAAATAGCCAGATGGAGAGGTAGGCTGACCGTTTTGAAGAGCTGTTAAATAGACTAACACACCCACCTCCACAACCTCTCCCCGGTCTTCTGCGGGAGAGAATCCACAAGGTGTTTCCCCGACTGCCATAGATATAAGGAACAATATGGGAGAAATCGACCAAAGAAAACATTCATAAAGGAAATACAACTTTTGAAAGACGGTAAAGCCAGTAGCCCGCATCATATCTCGGCAGAGATGCTCAAGATGGGTGGAAATACTTCTGCTGAGATTGTCTGCAGTTTGCTTGGTGGAGTTTGGGACGACGAAGAGATAGCAGACAGGAGGGAAGGTCATGCCATAAACCTGCGGAATAAAGGTATCTCCCGTAGTGCATTCGTTTTTGAGGTGCAATCTTACTGTCGGTACTTTGGAAGATATTGAATATGATCACACTGATGGGATTAACAGAGAACACAGATCAAGCTGAGATGAGTTAGCAAGTTTTCAATCCAATCAGATAGATAGTTATTCAACGAACAATGGTTGATCGGTCTAGGGAATGGAATTCGTCACTACATAAATGCTTCGTAGACTAGGAAAAAGCGTTAAGCAGATTAGATAGAGTCGTCGTTGAAATTAATCCGATACTATGCCATCCCCGGCAAGATTAAAACCCTAATTCGGAGAAGATGAGAAGATTTGCAATGCCGGGTCCTATGTGAAGGCCAACTTTCTAGCACATTTAAAATCAAGCCTGAGGTGGGGTGGAGGTGGCTTTTCTCGCTATTTATCTTCCTGCTGACTTTTGAATAGATCGTGATGAGGGCGACAGCGATGAAGGATAGAGACTGGACTCTAGAGACGAAGTTAGAGAGATTGAACTCTGCTGATGACTCAGCTCTTCTGTCACAGGACCGCCATAAAATGTAAGCTAAATTGAAAAGGCATGCACAGAGTAGAAACAAAACTGAGGATTCACAATTATAAACTCAGATTTTCAGTATCAAAAACAAATATAACATTGGCGTTATTCTTATTCAGATGAAAAGCTAGGTGGTGGGCGCACTAGATGAGGTGGACTCATTTACTTGTCGGTGAAGCTTTGTAGATAAGATATGGCGAGGGGGATGGGAGTGGGATTGGTTGCACAAATTCTGTTATAGTCTCAGAATACAGAAGACGAGAGGGGTCCTCATTGCATTCGCGAATGTATGAACTTCCAGAGAAATCAAGTCCGGCACAAAGGTTTTCAATTCTATTTGTTAGGAAGATCAAATGTATGAATCAAAGACTTGATCGTTAGCCCAACAAATGCACTAATGGGAAGGTGCAGACGCTCAAAAAGTTTCCAGAATATTTATTCTTATTCTTCTGGTTCATTCTTAATCTCCCGTTACCAAGTCCTGAACAAGGCTTTGCAAGAAGCAGGATGTAGCCTGGAGAACGGATTGTGTTCTGTTGCTAGTTTACAGCTTGACTGCGATATTTGCACCTTTCCGTCCGACACATCCGACTTTAGCTGGCAATTTTAGTACCGGACTGACT
This sequence comes from Ariolimax columbianus, assembly GCA_036924085.1. Classification (NCBI taxonomy): domain Eukaryota; kingdom Metazoa; phylum Mollusca; class Gastropoda; order Stylommatophora; family Arionidae; genus Ariolimax; species Ariolimax columbianus. Next base: position 171,547,889 of record JAVGWX010000001.1, read on the forward strand.
TCGCACTTCGATCCCTTCTACGTAGTCAGTCTGCTCTGTTGCAGCCTGTTATCCATGATACTGGGTGGAGGTGTAGAATGGTTTCTGCAGCTTTGGTTCGCTGGCCCTGACGCAAGCAGACAGCTATTGGTCGTTGACCGCTGCAGCTCATGCGCTACTCAGTGTCTTGATCCCCGAAAATTGGGCTTGAACTGGTACGATTAAGCTGCTAATATGATATAGCACTGGTCAGCTGGTCGTAGAACATGCGATAACTAGAATGCGTTGGATAGGACTTACTTAAAATGACGAATGATAACAGGAGACAGTTGTTCTTCTAGAACTCGGAAGGCAAGAAACATAAATAATAATAATAATATTCACTTAGGCGTCTGGGGCCCATTGCGGCGTCGGTTAGCCACATCCATGACCCACATCTGTGGCGTGGTTCCATACCTCGTCCAGGGTGGAGGAGGAGGTTCCTTCTTGCTGGAGCATACTGTTCGGGGACGGCCTCTTCTGCGCCTCCAAAGCGTCAGCAATGGCTCTCCGATGGATGCCTCGTATGACATCATACTCCAGAAGAACTCAGCCATGCTTTGCAATGGCCACGCCAAGCGATGACGGCTGAAAGGCCAAACCCGCGCGACGGCCAGGGCAGACAACGACCGCTTTCTCAACGAAATTGCTGACGAAGTCGAAGCTCGTCTCAGATCTCACCTCAGACCCGCCTTTTAGGCTATCAGGCTCATTCGAATCAACAAGTCCGAAGACTCGTCATGCGAGGAGGTAGCGAACAGGTGGTAGAAGCACTTCATGTGTGCTCTTAACCCTCCACCAGCATCGACATTTTCCGATCTGTCTGCTAAATATGTGGGTCCTCCCTCAGATTCGGAAACCAACATCGACCCCCATCTCCCTACCCTGCTGCTGTTCTGAAACTCCAGAGATGGACGAGAGGCAGGCCCAGATCACATCCCACCGGAGCTGTTGAAACACGACATCTTCCCGTTCAGCTCTGCCCTCCATCATTTATTTCTGATAATATGGAGGACGGGACACGTCCCGGCCAACTTGCACGAAGGAATCGTTATCTCCCTGTACAAAGAAACATAAATGCCGCCCAAAATACAATAATTGAAGAGAACTAGAGATAGCCATGACGGTGACACGACAGACGTAACAATGTCGGAGATTGGAGCGGAGAAGAAACTGATTTGACGTGTTAGCTGAAAGCAGGGGCGCACCCACGGCGAAAGCTACATTTTTAAAGTTGAGCTACACTTAACATTTTAGAAGTGACGACCAAGCTTACCTTGTAAAAGATAGTCTCATCAATTCATGTGTGATGTTTGTAGCTGTTAAATAGGCGTTGCTAGAGATGCACACAGCGTAGATAGAGCAACACGTCGTACTGGAGGCACATGCAAGGTCGGAGGTTCGGTGCAAAGTTGTCAGATTGGGATCCGTTGGTTACTGAGCCACATTCATCTAATCACAACCAAGTTGAGAACCATCATCAAAATGTAAATTACATGCAATGACGTGTGTTACGTTTGGCCTTAAACCAGATGGAAAATACTGGCATAACCATGTGTTTTTTTTTCAAGATACCCGCCTCACCCCAAAGAATAAATCCAGCTGCGTCGCTGTATGAACGCCTACAGGGTGCTACATGATTTTTTTTGATTGATTGACTGGTAAACTTCCTGTAAGAATTTCAGCAGCTATGGAGGCGTAATGCTTCCGTTGAAACAAAGAGGGAAGGACTTTATGAAGCATTATGCATGTACCTTATTATTAGCATCTGTACAGTGATTGCCCGTTATAGAAACATATCTGAACGGATTACTTTGTGCTGTAGAGCAGTGTTTCTCAACCTTTTTCTAGCCGTGGCCACCTTCGGAATTTGTTTCCATCCTGCGGACCCCTTGTTCTACCGGTACAAAGATAGCTATTCAAAAGTTTTGTTTGTAAATTGAACATATTTATAACTTTTATAATTTAGACAGAATTGCAATTAATTAAAAATATATACTTTAAGTATTTCTCAATCAATGTAACACTTGTGTTTTATGACAAGAAAAATGTTGTTTTTATATCCATTTCTATTATTCTGAGCGATAACCAAAGATCATCTCTGTCCATTATGTTCAAGCGTTGGGCTGAGTGAATAATTCAGGCGACTGAAACCTGATCCTACTAAATACGAAGTAGGAAATGCCATGAAAAACATTCTTGCTTGTGTCCCAAAGAGGTGGAAACTGTTTAGATATCGTTATTTTTATCCAAAAATGTTGTTCTCAGAGCGCTTCTTGCAAAAAAACGTCAATGTCAGCAGCATTCACAGTAAGTAGAGGGCGAAGGAAGCGGAAGTGACGTTTCCTTTTCCGCAGAATGCGCGCGGCGATAGGTTCACTGGGAAGAACGGTCACATTTCTGTTCTCTCGACTTTTCAGTGTTCTTTTCTGTGACATCTCTGTTCACTCACTTCACTTTTGTGGATTTTTACTCCGTCACTTCTCTGTTCACTCCAGCTTTCAGTGTTCTTTTCTCCGTCACTTCTCTGTTCACTCCACTTGTTAGTGTTTTTTCTCCATCACTTCTCTGTTCACTCCACTTTTTAGTGGTTTTTCTCCGTCCCTTCGCTGTTCACTCCACTTTTTAGTGGGTTTTTTTCCGTCACTTCTCTGTTCACTCCACTTTTCAGTTTTCTTTTCTCCGTCACTTCCCTCTGTGTCCTCCCTCCTTTCCTAGTTTCGTTCTGTGGCCAACCAATAAGACGATTTTTAATGTGGCCTTGGAATATCCTGTGTCCACCGGGGCCCAAATGGACACCGGTTGAGAAACCTCTGCTGGAGAGAACGTTGCATAGTTCCTATGGTAAGGTTTCCGTCGTGACATTGAAGGTATGTTTGCATTTGTAGCTGAGTGAAATGCTACGATGTGAGTTTGTGTGTGTGGTAAAAACTTGTCTGTGTAATGCGTTATAGAAGCATACATGTGTATGTGTAACAGGTAAGAACCTTGTTAAGTGCCTAGCTTGTCAGTTGGACATTTCGTCGACTCATGTCAGTTTTCAACGTATCTCTAGATCGTGGGAAACTGCAATCTTTTTTTTTTATTGCATGCCGCATCTACCTTGCCACTGCTAATTATGTCCATACTTCTGTAGTGTTTCTTGAACATCTGCGATCCATCGTACATGGCCGTTCTCTTGCTCTGAATCCATTGTGTCTGATGTGATAGGCTGAAACGACGGGTTTATTTGAAGGCAGTCTTGTCAGAAATCCAAACCAAGTCATTCTCTATCGATCCACGTGCAATAAAACGAAGAAATAAGATGAACCTATGGTATAGAATACTGACATATCCGGTAGCGGAAGAAAACGTTACCAAGGTATGTTACTGTCCACAACAGTATAAACTCGACTCTTACATTTTAATGTCCATGATAGTATAAACTCGACTCTCACATGTTACTGTCCACGACAGTATAAATTCGACTCTCATCTGTTACTCTCCACGACAGTATAAACTAAACTCTCACATGTTACTGTCCACGATAACATAAACTCGACGCTCATCTGTTACTCTCCATGACAGTATAAACTCAACTCTCACATGTTACTGTCCACGATAGCATAAACTCGACTCTCATCTGTTACTCTCCATGACAGTATAAACTCGACTCTCACGTGTTACTATCCATGGCAGTATAAATTCGACTCTCACATGTTATTGTCCATGACAGTATAAACTCGACTCTCACATGTTACTGTCTATGATAGTATAAACTCGACAGTATGAACTCGACTCCCAGACTTCTCACTGTAAAAGTTCATTATACAAAGAGAATGATATAAGTAGATATAGCCGGTCACCATCATGTTGTTTTCATATAGGAAAAGAAAGAATAAAGCGCTGGCTTCAAACCACTTGCTGCCTTGCAGACATTTGAGGATAGTCCATGGATAAGTGCAGTCAACATTAACTTTAAAAAATAATATATTTCATATACGGATGTGACAGGCGTAAAGTGAATGTATGTCGCAAAGTGTGCTGGGCCAAAAGTCAATATATGTCGCAAATAGTTCAGTGCCTAACGTTAATATATGTCGCAAAGTGTACCAGGCCAAAAGTCAATATATGCCGCAAAGTGTACCAGGCCAAAATTCATTACATTTCGCAAAGTGTGTCAAGCCAAAAGTCAGTAGATATTCCAAAGTGTGCCGGGCCGAAAGTCAGTAGATATTCCAAAGTGTGTCGGGCCAAAAGTCAGTAGATATTCTAAAGTGTGCCGGGCCAAAATTCAGTAGATATCGCAAAGTGTGCCAGGCTAGAGTCAATATATGTCGCAAAGTGTGTCAGACCAACGTCAATATATGTCGCAAAGTGTGTCAGACCAACGTCAATATATGTCGCAAAGTGTGCAAGATTAGAGTCAATATATGTCGCAAAGTGTGCCAAGCCAAAAGTCAGTAGATATTCCAAAGTATTCCAGGTCAAAAGCCAGGAGATCTCGTAAAGTGTGCAAGGTCGAAAGCTCAACAATTTCTCATTCCGGTTATCAAATGTGAACCAGCGTATCTTACACTAGAATGAGAACGAAGAAGTAGTAGTAGATGAAAATGCATGTCATCTGTTCAGCAACCACCCCCTCAACCTCCCCCACCGCCACCCAAAATGGGAAAAATAAGTTTTAAACCCCATAAAGCTTGCTGTACGTTGCGCAAGATCGTATCTCGTTGTTTAAGATTAGCAATCCTGTTTCTGAGACAGCCGCCTCATTATCCGCACAGGCATAGGAGCTGGATTGTGCGTGTACGGCAGTCGCTGAGAAACCATCCATCACAAGAAGCCAGGACGGACCTGGTTGTTGGAACAACCGGCTTACTGTCTGTGGTTGTGTACGTCACACACACATAGCTCTGTCGTCATTCAGAGCTCGCGTTACGGGATAACACGATTATTTTGGTTTTGTATTATAATACACGAAGACACAAACACTGGTGATAAGTATCTTAGATCCTACGTGAGCTGGTTTTAAAAAAAATGAGCTTTGCAGGATATGAAGATAAACTCTGGCGACTTATGAAAAGCTGTAAACAGAAAGGTAACGGCTTATGTAACATGCAACGGATTTATGTCTAAGGTTGTTGAAAGCAAAATAGTCTTGATTGATTATGACTGTCAAATAACTACAATCAGAAAATCAGCGTTATGACCTCTGTAATATTTACCTAGCTAATACAAATGATTGGCACGGGAAAGAAGTAGTCCATACAACATATGTAAAACTGACTCGCTTGGTAAGACATGGGGCTGTAACAACAGTCCCTATACTGATATAAGAAACACACATTCTCTGTACACATATTAACAGTCCCTATATTGAAATCTGAACCAAGCAGTCATCTGTACACCTATCAACAGTCCCTATAGTGATATATGAACCAAGCAGTCATCTGTACACCTATCAACAGTCCCTATATTGATATATGAAACAAACATTCTCTGTACACATATTAACAGTCCCTATATTGATATATGAACCAAGCAGTCATCTGTACACCTATCAACAGTCCCTATTTTGATATCTGAACCAAACAGTCATCTGTACACCTATCAACTGTCCCTATTTTGATATCTGAACCAAACAGTCATCTGTACACCTATCAACAGTCCCTATATTGATATATGAAACAAACATTCTCTGTACACCTATTAACAGTCCTTATATTGATATATGAAACAAACATTCTCTGTACACATATCAACATTCCCTATATTGATATATGAAACAAACAATCTTCTGTACACCTATCAACAGTTCATATATTGATAATGATCAATTTTTAAAACTGATCGGTAATCGCCTCTTCTGTGATGTCGCTGCGATCGATTTACCGATCATCCATGCATTCGAATTTTTGGAAATCGTACGCCGGTCTAGAAAGGAAGGGTTGGGGTCTAAGAGGACGGAGCAGGAATGTGTAGTCAGCTAGTCAGGGACATCGTCAGTATCCACACCTAATCCCCCCTGTGCTGAGAGATTCAGCACCTGTGAGTCTGCTCGGAGAGCAGTGACTTTGATTCTTAATAGAACTTTCGCCTGGTTTTCCCCCCATTTCCACGCGTGCTTTGTACACGTTATCTGCTCATCTGACATTCTTGAGTGCTCGTCCGGGACCAGAATTAATTAGGGGCCTTAACACTATCCCCTAGACCAGGGCTCTCAACATTCGTTTGGTATGCAGGTCACGAAATGTATTTTACATATTCTCCCGGGCCAAAGAAAACAATTACATTTTATAAATAAATGAATAACTTGTATTTGGAAGTGTGTGTGACCATTAGCATGATATGGTTAATAACTAAGAAGAGATGTAACATTTACAAAGAAGGGCAGCAGGGTAAGCATATTGTCCAGAAACAAAAACCCATATTTACTCTAGGCCAGTAATTGAAGATTTCATTGATAACTAACAAATCATGGAGTCTGGTACAACACGAGGAAAGCCAATGATGGAACCGCTTTCATCAATTAAAAATATAGCTGAACTGAATTGTTTCGAGTCTGAGAGGTAGCATATTAGCATGGAGTTGCTCTGCTCATCAGATAAATTTGACTGAATATTGAACTAAACAAACTTCGTTTTTGAGAATTTTGCTTCGCATAGATATATTGTACACATCCACAAGCAAATCGTTTCAAATTCCGAATATGGTCAGATCGAAAAGATTGATAAAATGTGATCAGATTGCTTAGCTTTTAGTTATCCTTGAGCATGTCATCTGGTTGGAGATAGATCATTTTCATTCGAAAATAACTTGGAAGTGTTTTAATATTGCAGTCAAATTGATATTGAAACAATCTTACTTCATTTTTTTCCTAAAAAGATCAGAAAATCTTTTCCGAAATCTAATGAAAGTGATTCTGTTTTACTTTCTTCATTTCATTTTTTACAGCTTGAGAAATTAACCACGCTATGTACTTTCGCATGCCCTTCAAATAGTATTATCTTTGCTTGAAAACCTTGACATGCGCGAATAGATCACAAATTACATTTTTTGTCAGCTCATAACTTCAGATTCAATTGATTCCTATTGCTGGTCACGTCCGAAAAAGTGCAATTTTTAAAAGACGATCAGTGTTTGATTGAAGTGGATGAGATAGATTCTTCTATGTGAGAAATGAATCAATTTCTTTTTTGAGTTGGAATAACTGAAATGGAACCTTTCCACAAGTAAGCCATCCAGCTGCTGTGTTATAAAGCTAGCAAGTCAAGGAACTAAACTCCAGCTGCTGTGTTATAAAGCCAGCAAGTCAAGGGACTAAACTCCAGCTGATGTGTTATAAAGCCAGCAAGTCAAGGAACTAAACTCCAGCTGCTGTGTTATAAAGCCAGCAAGTCAAGGAACTAAACTCCAGCTGCTGTGTTATAAAGCCAGCAAGTCAAGGAACTAAACTCCAGCTGCTGTGTTATAAAGCCAGCAAGTCAAGGAACTAAACTCCAGCTGCTGTGTTATAAAGCCAGCAAGTCAAGGAACTAAACTCCAGCTGCTGTGTTATAAAGCCAGCAAGTCAAGGAACTAAACTCCAGCTGCTGTGTTATAAAGCCAGCAAGTCAAGGAACTAAACTTTCAGGTAATAACGAAACTGAGGATGATAAAACTCGTGACGTCACAAATGAAATTCCATTTTGAAACAACAGGTTCTGAAACATAAGACATAAACCTTGTTTGTTGATGGATAATGTAGTGCGGGAATATAGACTTTGAAAATCTGCAAACCACAGAAGCTCATGTGACTTGCCTAGCCAAACTTGGATTCACAGTGCGCATGTTCTTTCCTCCACCAATTGTTACGCACCGCAGTTAATTCCGTCTCAGTTTATGTTATGTCGTAGTATGTGGCCATTCGCTGAAGGTGTCCTATACAGTCATTGTGCTGTGCTGCTATGCAGTGATGGATGCTTGTTCTTGAGTAACATGAAATGCAGTACCTACGTCCCCAATGAACACAAGCTTTGAAATGTCAAAGACCTCAGTCCATTTATTACGTTCCAGAGAACACAGCTAAACACTAAATGCCCTGTCCGCAATTCGATGAACAATATTGCTTCCAATTTTTTCAGCAATCCCACGACATTCTTTTATATGACCTCCGCCAGTGAATGGCTCTTCCACTGCTTTTACCATAAACTGTTTTATAAGACCTCCGTTGGTGAATGGTTCTCCTCACTTTTCTAGAATATAACCTTCCTTGCAACACCATGCTCTGGTTAATGCTTCATCTTAAGTTCTTTTCTGTGTACAAACAGCTTGTTGGGATGACAAGCTGCGTTTCACTTTGTCAAATATTTGTTCAAACGTTGTGTTACTGGGACTTGTGAATAATTGTAGAGCTGGTTTCTCAATAACAAGCCATATAGCAAATAGAGAGATGAAGAGAATATGTTAACAAACTGTATGATAATGAAACCTGTATCAGACTAACAGCCCATTAAATGATATGCCTTTGATAGAAGATAAATCACCTGTCGACAGAGAAGAATTTAATACGGTATTTTACTCAACCCCCGAAAAGTAAAGCACCAGAGATGAATGGGGCACTTATCAAGATCCCCAAAACAGTGTGAGAGACTTTACACAATTTACTTTTTAAGCATGTTCATGATATTTACAACAATGGAATATAAATATAATGCGATCAATTCCGAGCGATACTGTATGCTTCTAAAAGTATATTAAAGATAATTAAGGAGAGAATGGATGACCATATGCAGGTGGTGCTAAAAGATAACGAGTTTGGAATTCGCAAAGAAAGTGGAAAATGAGAGAGCATTGGATCATTGCGGATTATCGCACAAAGAATGATTTAACAAGGACTACCACTATTTGTTTGCTTTAATGACCGCTAAAGCCTTTGATCAAGTCTCTTTGGGACATCCTATTTTTAAATGTTGCTACAAATAGGTATCGAAAGACCAATCACTGTGTTCATCCAGAACCTGTATGAAAATAAAGAGGCTATTTGTAAATTAAAGACGGATGCAATTTCAATACGGCCTGACGTACGACAGGGTTGCTAGCTTTCATCAAGTTTCTAGAACACATGTTCTGAGATGTTGATGGAAATATTGTTCCGACTTGAAAAAGGGGTCTCACAATCAATCGTATGAAAGCGAATTCATCGGAGTTGTGATGGGACGCCAAAGTCAATGGTATGAATCGTAAATGTGTCCATAATCAAGCCATAGTGAGAGGATCAGTAGCAACGGTTGCAAAGGCTTCTAGAACAACAATTGACAGCACAGCCTAGAGTTTGGCGTGAAAATTAACACATTACATACAAAACTATGTCAAGCAACAGATGCAAATTTGTGTAATCTTCAATGGACAAATGATTCAACAAGTACAGAAGTTTACACATTTAGGGCAAACCATCCCAGAAGTGTCAGAAGGCTCGATGAAACAGCTCTTGACTATGGTAGGAAGATAAGCTCTGGAAAGACACAATTAATGACCAACAACACCGAGGGCTTCAACAGCAGGATATAAGCTAATGGTCAGGAATTCGAAATGGTTGACCGTTTTAAATATCTTGGGTCGATTTTCAGTGATGAAGGATCAAAATGTGAGGTGTTGGCCAGAATAGCACAGACAATAGCAGCGCTTGCACGGCTTAACAAAATCTGGCAAGATAAACGGTTAGCACTATGCACAAAAATAAGATTAATGCGTACACTGGTCCTGTCAATATTCATCTATGCTTGTGAGACATGGACAGTTAGATCTGACCTCTAGATAAGGATACAGGCCTGGGAGATGAGATGTTTCCGAAGACTTTTAAACGTCAGGTACAACGATCAAATTACAAATTAGAAAATACGAGAAAGAATTACAACAGCCATAGGGCCTTTTGAAAACCTCTTAGCAACTGTGAAAAGTAGGATACACGCTTGGTACGGTCACATATCGAGATCAAATGGTCTTGCAAATACAATCCTCTGCGGAAAGGTGCAAGGCAGACGACGAAGAGGCCGACCCAAAAAGAGGTGGGAGGACAACATAAAAGAGTAGACCAATCTCCGACCAGAAGAGGCACAGGCAGTGACCGCTGACAGAGAAGGGTGGCGTGGGATTGTGAGGATGTCTTTATGTGTGCCCCAACGACCTCACCAGTTACGGGATGACTTAACCTGATCACAGAAGATGCTAACAATAAGACGAACATTAATACAATAACTGAATTGGCAAAAAAGACCTTCAGAAAAAAACAGAAATTGTTAACCTCAAAGAATATCTGAATGATGATGATGAATGCCCGCAATAAGTAACATTATTCTTTTGTGCGCACTGAAAATGGTGTTGTGGCTAGTTGCAGGAACTCTCGTCACATCCAGAGTGTGCTGGTGAAAGTAAACTGGAGTCCTCCATGCTGTCGTGCTATTCTTGGCTTCATCTGCATGTCGCTCACTATTACATGCATCACGTCGATCCCTCACCTCATTAGACAGGCTGTCATAAAAGTAGCCAGTTTCCAGGGAGAATTAAGGTAGAAGTGAAGGGGAGGGGTTTTTGCCAGTATTTTTCTGACTAAAATATCCGATGAGTATGCCTTGTCTGACCAGACGTCATTCTCCTCTCCCCAAAATATCAGGATAGAAATGGCGAAAAGATTACTCACTGTTCACCTTTGCTAACTGCAAAATATTGAATTGAAACATGGACTCTAGCAAAGAAGGATTTAAAAAGCTTGGAGGCGTTTAAATTGTAGTGCTGCCGTGGAATGGAACAAGTAAGTTTGACAGAAAGAAGATCCAATGACAACGTCTTCACTGAGGTAGGCTCACAGAGACAAATATTGTAAATGACACAAATATAAAAAATGAGTTGGTCACGATATGCAACATCACAGTTTTCTACGCAATATACTAGAGATAGAGGGAAAAAGAGTTCGTTGGCGACCAAGAATCATCCCTTTAACTCAGACATAGACAGATATTAAAATACGAACCTTTGCTGCATAATGACACAAACAACGAAAATTCTTATATTCAACCTGTATGGCCCACCCAACAAAGACCTGTCGCTTTCGAGTATGGAAATCAAGGACTCCAGCTGCCTAGTAGTTGGAGACTTCAACAGTCACTCGGAGAGATGGGGATATTCAGATACAGACAGCAGAGGTGATGAAGTGGAAGACTGGGAGATAGACACAAATCTCTATCGTATCAATAGGCCGGACGACAGCCCTAGCTTCTATTCAAGAATATGGCATACCACCTCCACTCCAGACTTGGCCTTCTCCACGGGGGATATTCACCACAAAATAGATCGTCAGGTGCTCGACCAATTGGCAGGTAGCGACTACAGGCCAAATAGGCTAGATATTGATATGGAAGTAGGCCCCAAGAGAATAAAACCGCTGCCACGTTGGACCTACAGACGAACCGACTGGGGCAGATTTGCAATGCTGACAGATAGACTGTGTGAAACTATCTACACACGAAACAACAATATGAAACCTATAGTGGAAAGCCTAGGCAAAGCAATACTGCAAGCAGCCACCGAGACCATTCCAATAGAGGCAAGGAAAAACTACAAGCCATATTGGAATCATGAACTGCAGAAAGCTGAGGATGAAGTCTCAAATGCTAGGAACATGGCAGAGAGAGAGAGCAATCTATGGAAGCAAATATCGCCCTCAATGCCATCACTGCGAAATACAAAAGAACACTGAACCAAATAACAAGAGACAGCTGGAATAAAAACAGAAAGCCTCAATCTAGATAAAGAAGGGAACAAACTATAAAATTTAGTCAGAGCCATGAATGACGAAACACCATCAAATAAACAAATTACCACCAAGCAGGGTGACAACATTCTTACCGGAAAAAAAGCAGCAAACGCCTCTATAGAACATTATGCCAGTGCAAACTACATTGATGTCCCTACGGACAGGCATACAGACATTAGTGAAGAACAAAAGCGACACGACAACATCAAGATTGCATCAGAAGAGCACATGATGGCAAAACTAACGATGAATGAAATGAATGAGGCCATGAGAACTTTAAAGAAAAATAAATGGCCCGGAAAAGATGGGTCCCAAATGAAATGCAGATGGGGTTGGGCCAAACAGCAAAGAGGAAGTTACTATCAGTCCTGAACTAAAGCTGGAAAAGCGGAATTGTACCGAAGGCATGGAAAGATGCTGTACTTATACCCGTACCAAAGAAAGAAAAAGATAGATCAGATCCAAATGGATACAGGCCTATCAGTCTACGGAGATGTGTAGGTAAACTGATGGAGCGTATGATAAACACCAGACTGATGTGGCACCTGGAAGAAAAACACATATTAATTCCACAGCAAGCAGGATTTAGACAACACAGATTCACTGAGGACCAGATCACTCTCATAGCACAGGAAATAGAGGATGCTTACCTAGAGAAAAAGCATTCAGTAGCGGTTTGGGTGGATCTAGAGAAGGCATTTGACAAAGTGTGGAAAAGGGGACCTAAAGTCAATCTACGAAGAAGTGAAGTATCTGGAAAAATGTACTGATGAATCAGCCACGACCTCGAAAACAGAACAGCCAGAGTTCAAGTACAAGGGCAGATGAGCAAAAAGGTGACACTGGAGCAAGGAGTACCCCAAGGGGGAGTACTGTCACCCACGCTTTTTCTGGTGTATATAAACAACATCACAGAGAATATACCAAGAAGAGTCCACAGCTCAATGTTTGCAGACGATCTGGCTATGTGGACCTCTGAAAAAAATCTCACCATAGCAAACAATCGGATGCAGCAGGCCCTAACATTGTTGGAGCAGTGGGCGTAATCATGGCTGGTAAAAATAAATGAAGAAAAAACAACATGTACGATATTCTCGCTTTCAAATAAACCACAGAACACCAAAATATGTCTTAACGGCGAATATCTTTCGGCCAAATGACAACCCAAACTACTTGGGCATCACATTTGATCGGCGCATGACATGGAAATGTGAGATGGAGAGAAAGCGAATGAGAGCCAGACAAAGAATGGCGATCATGAGGAAACTTACTGGCACAAGCTGGAGAGCAGACGAAAGAATACTTAAGAAACTGTACACTGGAAGAGTGAGACCAGTTCTCGAGTATGACATTGCGGCATGGGCAACAGCAGCAAAGACGAACTTTGATAAAATTAGCAAACTTCAAAACCAAGCCATCAGATTTATAACAGAAGGCACGAAGTCAACGCCAATTGTAGAACTTGAAAAGATTACAAATCTGCAATTCATGACCAACAGAAGAGACTGCAGAGCCCAGCAGCAAGCAAAGAAACTAAGAAGACTGCCAGACCATCCAATGCATCAGAGACTAAATAGATTTGGAAAAGAGAAACTAAAGCGGAGAAACTTTGCAGAATTAGCCAAAGCAAAGATGAGCGAAGACCCAATGAACACCATAACAACACCAAAACCCATCCCTACTGTACGCAAAACTATCTGGAAGCAGCATATCATTCCAGAGGTGGTAGAAAATATACCAGGTATTGGAAACAAGAACAGTCAGACGGAAAAAAAGAGACATAAACCTGAGGTACATAGCGTAAAACTACCCAAGCATGGACTGGACCCATGCATACACCGACGGTTCTGTAACAAACACAACACAGAATGGAGGGGGAGGGGTATTCCTGAGCCTAACAAATGGTAGAAAAATAACACTGTGAGTGGCAACTGAACAATACTCAAGCAATTTCAGAGCGGAGGCAAAGGCACTGAAGGCTGCAGTAAAGCAATGCTTACAGGCAAAAGAAATGAAAGCCAGATAGTCCTGTTTACAGATGCCCTGGTCGTGGTTACAGCACTAAAAAGCCGGAAAAATACTGAACTCAGTGATTTAAGAGCAGTACTCTGTCAACTATGCCAGCAGTCCGCACCAAAAAGAGTAGTGGTACAGTGGGTTCCATCCCACTGTAACATCCAAGGCAACGAGGAGGCAGACAGACTGGCACAAAAAGGTGCAAGACTACCACAACCAGTTTCTAGTGTGACCTACGAAGAGTCCAAAAGTTTATTAGGGCCAGATACATGACCAAATGGGAAACAGAACATACTTGCTACACAAAAAATTATGCTTACTACCAGTTGAACAGAAAAGAGCAGGTCGTTGTCTTCAGACTCCGCACATGCCACAACAGACTGAGGTACCATCTATTCAATAAACTGAGGATAGGTGGCACTGACGAATGCACCTGTGGTACGGGGAAAATGACCGCTGAACATCTGCTGCAAAATTACCCGACATACGTGGACCAGAGCAAGCACATGTGGCCATCACCAGTGCCAACAATAGACAAGCTCTATGGCAGTGTCGACAGCCTCAAGATGACAGCTGCCGTCTTTGAACAAATTCAAGTTGACGTCTGACAGCGTACGAAGAAGAAGAAGAAGAAGAAGAAGAAGAAGAAGAAGAAGAAGAAGAAGAAGAAGAAGAAGAAGAACCTATGCTGAAATGGAGAGAGCTGCAAAGTACAGATTCAAATGTAGTGACATGCTCAGACAACTTACAACCAGTCTTAGAACTGACCAACCAGTGGATAGGGTCCAATGGAGAGACATGCTCAGACAACTTACAACCAGTCTTAGAACTGACCGACCAGTGGATAGGGTCCAATGGAGAGACATGCTCAGACAACCTTACAACCAGTCTTAAGACTAACCAACAAGTGGATGATGATGTTTGCTCCCATAGTGTCGATGTCCATTGTATCCCTTCAAAACCACAACAGTTGAGCTGCATACAACACATAGGGCTTTATCGCCTGTTTTAAAATATAAATATTTGTTCCCTTATTGCTCATTAAACGTTCGACAACTCGCTGTCCACGGTCTGTTGTCTGTCGTTACACAGTGGTTGTCTTAAATCATATGGCCTCTGCGGCTGACAATTAGGGTTGCCAAATCAAAATTCTGAGAAAGGGCTAAACATTGCCACAAAAAAGGCCAAACAAATTTTTTTTTTTTTTTAAACGAAAAGACCAATAAAATGTAATTGGATTTGTCATTCGATCAGCTTTGTTTTGTTGAAACAGACCATTCAGTATTTCAAATTCCTGTATAACAGGCGGCGCAAATACAAAATCCAAGTAGTTCTTGTAGTCTGCCAATATTTCTTTTAACAATCGAGATTTGAATTGTAAATCCAACTTTGTTTGGACTAGGTCAGCAATGCTAAAAGAAGCTTTCAGCTCTTCCCAGGACTTCAACATGGCATGCATTACCTTTCCTCGCACAAGCCACCTAGTAGGTTTTTCAACGAGAAGAGGAGCAGCTCGAGCAGACTTAGATTATGTAGCTGCGTTGATCACTTTAAACGCATCTTTGTAAAATTCTCGTCTTAACTTGCATGTTTCAATTTCCTCCACAATTGGATTGAATAGGTTTTCTCCCGTAGTCTCTTATACCGGAATTCTACCTAGAAATCCATTCGAAATTTCTTTTGTTCTTTTGTCAATTAGAAAAGGAACCAAAGTACAAGTGTTTTTGTTTTGAAATGTTCGTTTATCGATCTATCATAATAATAAACTTTATCCCTTTTAGTCATCAATCAGATCGGTTTTCAGAGAAAGCCACATGAAGATTGAGTTCTGTGTATTGTTCGTCCACCACGAGTGATGAAACCTTTTCTCTTTTCGTTCAACCAGTCCTTTCATTTGAATATTCTGTGAGTCTGGGTTGTGGATGGGTGTGAATAGTTCTGTGTAACTATATTTGTCTCAACGTGCTCACTTGTCCCATGGTGGCGCATGATTTCCTTCACGTGGTCAACGGAACGAATTGCACAATAGCATGTAATGGCCACATCAGTTTGCAACTCTGCTGCTTTAACATTGACATGTCGCCTAGATGTCTTTTGTAGTTTACTCTGGCCTTTTGTTGGAGCTTTCATCATGTGTTTTACAATGGTGCAGTGACACAATTTATAGAAGCTTTTTTTTGTTTACATAAACAAGTGTCTTTAAAAAAAATTGATGCTGTACTTTATTGTGCTATCATAAGATTGTTTCCATTTCTGTGATGACGTAGTATAATAATAAAAACGATGTCACAAAATCGAAACCAGGTAACTGAAATCTTAAGTGGTTGAAGATTACAGATGTATGATGTATGATGTATGATGTATGATGTATGATGTATGAAATCGAAATTGTTCTTCTCTTGATTCTCTTGAAACAGTCCTGACCAGATTTGGTTACATACTATAACCACTAGATGGGCACTAGATAGTGCAAAACGTTCAAGTGTTGCAGCTTGAATTATAAATATATTTTCCTTTGATTACAAGGATTTAAGATATTTTTTTTAAAAACATGTAAAAAGCCACAAAAGGGAAGTAAATTTACTGTCGCTAAGCAATCTGAAAAAAACTAGAAAAAGGTCAAAAAGCCAAACAAAAAGTCTCCCCCAAACGCTTTAATTAAAAACGCTGAATTTGGCAGTAAAAGGACCAATATGGCAACTCTGCTGATAATGAGAGTTTACAGCTGCGACAAGACTCTGGCTTCGTGTCATGAGTGAAGCACGGATGCGGTCACCGACTGGCCATTTCAATTGTAGCGAGTGGGATATGACGAAGAGAAACTGCCCATTTCTTTTTTTCTAATATTCATATAATATTCTGGCGGGAATACAATCTTGTGTTGGGCCGAATATGGGTCATGGCCCAAAGTTTTGGAGACCCCTGCACTAGATAACATTGCGTGCTGGCACAGTAAGGAAAATGGAAACTGTTCCCTCCGGCTTGCTTCCCCTGGTTCAGACGACAAGAGAAGATGAGTTGCGTTTTCCTCGTAATTACGGCAGCTGAACACAGCATCATGATATTAGCCCACACCGCCGAAATAGGGTTCGTTGTGTCATGTTTGGGGCTTTAGTTATCACATAGTATTTAGGTGAACGGTGGCGTCAGGTCAACACTTAGGTAAGTGAGGGCGATACTCTAACACAAAGAGACGGGCATGATTAGAGTCTAAACATCCCGTGAGAGAGGTCTATTAGCCATCAATATTTCGACTGTCAGTAGCTAGAAGTGATGAGCGGGTGTTCCAACAGTTTGAATTCCATTCGTTTCACAAACGGGATATTGGTTCAAATCCTCGATGATCAGCCAATTAGCACATGTTCAGATCGCTGATGACCATCCATCTTCAACAAATACACGGCAATTCATCAAACATTGACCTGTTCATATCTGTTAAGGTTTTGGCGACTTGAACTTTTTTCAGGATAGACAGCCATCCCCATGCCCAACCTTCATCAGTCGCGCCTTGCATGACTGACAGGCTATAGTCTCACACGCCATTGTTCCCGTTTCGGGTCACGGTAATGCTAGTTCGAAAATCTCGGCGTCAGAGACTTTATTTTAAAATGATTGGAAATTTTAAAAGAAAAATACATAACCTGCACATTACGCGGCGACATCAAGTAAGCCGGCCAAAAACTTATCTCGCTGCCCGTCAGCAGCGTAAATAATTTTTGGTTATATTTGTCAGGTAACTGGCAGCAATCTCAAGATTGAATAAGATGATTCACTGGCAGAATTCTTTAGATTATGTAAGATCATTCACTGGCAGAATTCTTTAGATTATGTAAGATGATTCACTGGCAGAATTCTTTAGATTATGTAAGATGATTCACTGGCAGAATTCTTTAGATTATGTAAGATGATTCACTGGCAGAATTCTTTAGATTATGTAAGATGATTCACTGGCAGAATTCTTTAGATTATGTAAGATGATTCACTGGCAGAATTCTTTAGATTATGTAAGATGATTCACTGGCAGAATTCTTTAGATTATGTAAGATGATTCACTGGCAGAATTCTTTAGATTATGTAAGATGATTCACTGGCAGAATTCTTTAGATTATGTAAGATGATTCACTGGCAGAATTCTTTAGATTATGTAAGATGATTCATTGGCAGAATTCTTTAGATTATGTAAGATGATTCACTGGCAGAATTCTTAAGATTATGTAAGATGATTCACTGGCAGAATTCTTTAGATTATGTAAGATGATTCACTGGCAGAATTCTTTAGATTATGTAAGATGATTCACTGGCAGAATTCTTTAGATTATGTAAGATGATTCACTGGCAGAATTCTTTAGATTATGTAAGATGATTCACTGGCAGAATTCTTTAGATTATGTAAGATGATTCACTGGCAGAATTCTATAAGATGATTCACTGACAGAATTCTAAAGATTATATAAGATGATTCACTGGCAGAATTCTTAAGATTATGTAAGATGATTCACTGGCAGGATTATAACGATTATGTAATTGATTCACTGGCAGGATTATAAAGATTATATAAGATGATTAGCTGGCAGGATTATAAAGATTATATAAGATGATTAACTGGCAGGATTCTCAAGATTATATAAGATGATTAATTGACAGTATTATCAAGATTCTATAAGATGATTAACTGACAGGATTATAAAGATTCTATAAGATGATCAACTAGCAGGATTATCAAGATTCTATAAGATGATTAACTGGCAGCAATCTCAAGACAATGTATGACATCATGACATCTTCACACACATTAGAAGTCATGCATGACATCGTCACACATATTGTAACACCATTTGTGACATTTTAGAAGATATTACATTTTATTTTTTTACTGACTTCAAACAGTGTTAAATGGTTTAAGTTTTTCTTGTTTATATTCATCCATTATTACAAGATAAAATCTACCCGTGCGTGCATTCCACATCTATCGTTGCAGGATGTAAGTTGTCTCTGCTTACATTCCCCAAATACTAATACACGATGAAAACAATCTCTGTTTACATATCCGATACATCACTGCAAGCTATTCTGTCATACATACCCCCCTCCCCACCTCCCAATCACTATACGAAGTAAACGATCCTTGCTTACATGCCCCCACCATCACGTCAATACATACGCTGCCCTTGCTTAAATACCCCCACCATCAGTACACAAAGTAAACTATCCTTTCTTACATACCCCCACCATCACTACAACATGTAAGCTATCCTTGCTTACATACTCCCACCATCACTACAAGATGTAAGCTATACTTGCTTACATACCCCCACTATCACTACAAGATGTAAGCTATCCTTGCTTACATACCTCCACCATCACTACAAGATGTAAGCTATACTTGCTTACATACCCCCCCCCCCCCCGTCACTACAAGATGTAAGCTATACTTTCTTACATGCCCTCACTATCACTACAAGATGTAAGCTATCCTAGCTTACATACCCCCACCATCACTACAAGATGTAAGCTTTACTTGCTTACATACCCCCACCATCACTACAAGATGTAATCTATCCTGGCTTACATATCCCCACCATCACTACAAGATGTAATCTATCCTGGCTTACATATCCCCACCATCACTATACGATGTAAGTTATACTTGCTTACATACTCCCACCATCACTATACGATGTAATTTATCCTTGCTTACATACCCCCACCATCATTATACGATGTTAGTTATCCTTGCTTGCATACCCCCACCATCACTCCAAGATGTAAGCTTTACTTGCTTACATACCCCCACCATCACTATATGATGTAAACTATAGTTGCTTAAATATCCCCACCATCACTATACGATGTAAGTTATCCTTGCTTACATACCCCCCACCATCACTATATGATGTAAGTTATCCTTGCTTACATACCCCCCACCATGACTACCAAATATGAGATGATGCTGTTTACACATCCAAACTGGCATCTCATTCTATACACAAGGTAACTTCCTTCTCTCTCCATTCCCCCCCCCCCTCTTTCCTCTTCCATAACATCCCACTCGTTGACCCCTGACCTTATGAACAAAGATGGCAGCTGTTTTCATCAAACACAGTTCATGTTTTCCTACGAAACTGTTTTTATGAAGTATAAACCCTTATATACAAGTAGAGCTATTTACGGTCTTCACCCGAACACAACAAACAAACACGCGCATGTACACACGTACAACGTTCATATTCACAAGACAGCTCATCATCATCATGTCATTCAGTCGTGGGACTCATTTGCAAGCTCAGGATTCTGCCTTTCCCCCTTAGCCTATCATCTGCTGCCGTCGTCAGTTCAGCAAAAGTATTCTCCGCGCGGTGTCTGCATGATTGTGTCACAAAGACATTTTTTCGTCTTCACTTTCCTTTGTTTCCCTGTCTTCCAAGACTTTCTTCACTGGGGCCTTATGACGTAAGTTGGGGGGGTCCATCTAGACCATTCGTTGTTGTTGTAACTTCTGTAGCACCTTTTTTCATCTCGCACTTCCACCAACACCCTTTTGTTTGATTTCATCGCTGTCCAGCTTACTTTATTCATCTTTCGGTAAACCTCATCAAAAGTCTCCAAGTATGTCCCCTCTGTTCTACTTATTGTCCATATATCAGAACCGTGCAGCACCATAGGCCAGACAATACTGATTACGACTAGCGTACCACTAATGCTACCTGATATCAGGAGACCGGCTGCTCTCTAAAAGTCGTCTTTGCCAACGCAGTTTCAGTTCATATTTCTCTGTGTCGTCATGTATCTTCTGTTATGATTTGACCCAGCTACGGTAATTGGTATACTTGCTCAAATGTTCCCCCTTCTTTGTCTGCGTTCACTTCCGTTGGTTATTTAGCTATAATAATTGTCTTGGTCTTTTCTATGTTTTTTTTCTTCATGTCAGATGTTTTTTACGGTTTCACTGATTTTGCTAAGCAGTGTTTAGATCTCTTTCTGCCTCTACTATACAGGCTTGGTCATCAACACACGTTATTGCCTCCAGATAATCGTAACACCCAGAATTCATTTCGTCATATCCTGGGCTATCATCACCTTCAAGTGTGTATTTAAAAGAGCAGGTGAAAGTGGATATCCTTTTTATCTTATAAGCCTGTGGTTCCTGCTTCTTCTTTTTCTAATTCTTCTTCTTCTTCGTTCAGGCGTTTTGGTCATGCTAGATCTGTAAAACCGTCACTAGGATGAAGTCCATAATCCTCTCTAGGTCTGGGTGGAGAAGCCACAAGTTGTGTATCAGCTCTGCCCCCTTAGGTCAGGTCTAGCATCGTAGGTCTCTGTGTGCTGGCAGTCCTGTAGAATCTATTCGGAGGTCTCTACATGCTGGCAGTCCTGTAGGATCTATTCGGAGGTCTCTACATGCTGGCAGTCCTGTAGGATCTATTCGGAGGTCTCTACATGCTGGCAGTCATGTAGGATATGTCCGCAGGTCGCTGTATGCTGGCAGTCCTGTAGAATCTATTCGGAGGTCTCTACATTGCGGCAGTCATGTAGAATCTTTTCGGAGGTTTTAACTCCAGTTCCACGTGAACAGTTACCTGTGTGTGATAGCTTGAGCAGTTATAGGTTGTCCAAAAGTCTGTAGGGGTCTGTTCTCAGACAAAAGATGGTGATTTGTTGGTGTAGGTAGAGCTGGTGGCTTGGGTCAGGTCAACTGCTTACGATCAGATCTTTCTTCCATTTTGTGTTGTACTGCTTGTGGATGCTGGTTATTGCTTCTATATACACTGTGTGGACAAATTGTTCCATCCTGCCACCTGCTTTGGACATTGCATCAGTTCTCTCGTTCCCTGTCATTCTATATGGGGAGGGTATGATCACAAGACGAAACGCCCATCGAATATGCACAACCAAATATAGGCAAACACAGAACCTCGGAAATATCAGGTGGCAGGCCCCGAAGAGGAAGAAACATAATGTCCATGTCACCATCAATCGAAACCAGTGTGTAAATATAGCAGCGCGGAATGTCAGAGCTATGAAACCAGCGTATAAATATAGCAGCGCGGAATGTCAGAGCTATGAAACCAGCGTATAAATATAGCAGCGCGGAATGTCAGAGCTATGAAACCAGCGTATAAATATAGCAGCGCGGAATGTCAGAGCTATGAAACCAGCGTATAAATATAGCAGCGCGGAATGTCAGAGCTATGAAACCAGCGTATAAATATAGCAGCGCGGAATGTCAGAGCTATGAAACCAGCGTATAAATATAGCAGCGCGGAATGTCAGAGCTATGAAACCAGCGTATAAATATAGCAGCGCGGAATGTCAGAGCTATGAAACCAGCGTATAAATATAGCAGCGCGGAATGTCAGAGCTATGAAACCAGTGTAAATATTGCAGCGCGGAATGTCAGAGCTATGAAACCAGCGTAAATGTACCATCGTGGAATGTCAGAGCTATGCAACCAGTGTAAATATAGCATCGCGGAATGTCAGAGCTATGAAACCAGTGTGTAAATGTAACATCGCGGAATGTCAGAGCTATGACGAAAGTAGGAGAACCGAAAAAGAACAGACGGAAATGAGGGGACTTAAAATGAACATTCTTGGTTTGAGTGAAAGAAGATAGAAAAAGAAAGGTGAATGCGAGAGTGATGGATAAGCATATCGTGCACAGGACTAACTTTAAAAAAGTCAAACAGGAGTGGCCATTGTTATATACAACAAAAATCAACAATAGCTTTTGTGGACACCGCGGTGATCAATCAACAAACTCATCATGACAAGAATGACCCCCACAGGAGCAGTTACAGTTGCGAAGCAAATGTATATTCCCACCACGACATACAGAGACGAAATGGGTTGAGGAGAAACACGGACTACTGCAGGAGGTGTGGAGAGACATACAGGGTCAAGGAGATTCACGGAAGACAGGAGGAGGTGTGGAGAGAAGAAACGGATGGAGGAAAAACACGGAAGACAGGAGGAGGTGTGGAGAGACGAAGGGGGTGGAGGAGAAATACGGAAGGCAGGAGGAGGTGTGGAGAGACGACAGGAGTGGAAGGGAAACACGGAAGACAGGAGGAGGTGTGGAGAGACGAAACGGGTGGAGGAGAAACACGGAAGATTGGAGGAGGTGTGGAGAGACGAAAGGGGAAGAGGAGAAACACGGAAGGCACAAGGAGGTGTGGAGAGAAGAAACGGGTGGAGGAGAAACACGGAAGACAGGAGGAGGTGTGGAGAGACTAAGGAGGTGGAGGAGAAACACGGAAAATTGGAGGAGGTGTGGAGAGAAGAAGGAGGTGAAGGAGAAACACGGAAGATTGGAGGAGGTGTGGAGAGACGAAGGAGGTGGAGGAGAAACACGGAAGACAGGAGGAGGTGTGGAGAGACGAAGGAGGTGGAGGAGAAACACGGAAGACAGGAGGAGGTGTGGAGAGAAGAAACGGGTGGAGGAGAAACACGGAAGACAGGAGGAGGTGTGGAGAGACGAAAGGGGTAGAGTAGACACACGGAAGGCACAAGGAGGTGTGGAGGGAAGAAACGGGTGGAGGAGAAACACGGAAGACAGGAGGAGGTGTGGAGAGACGAAGGAGGTGGAGAAACACGGAAGATTGGAGGAGGTGTGGAGAGACGAAAGGGGAAAAGGAGAAACACGGAAGGCACAAGGAGGTGTGGAGAGAAGAAACGGGTGTAGGAGAAACACGGAAGACAGGAGGAGGTGTGGAGAGACTAAGGCGGTGGAGGAGAAACACGGAAGATTGGAGGAGGTGTGGAGAGAAGAAGGAGGTGAAGGAGAAACACGGAAGATTGGAGGAGGTGTGGAGAGACGAAGGAGGTGGAGGAGAAACACGGAAGACAGGAGGAGGTGTGGAGAGACGAAGGAGGTGGAGGAGAAACACGGAAGACAGGAGGAGGTGTGGAGAGAAGAAAGGGGTGGAGGAGAAACACGGAAGACAGGAGGAGGTGTGGAGAGACGAAAGGGATAGAGTAGACACACGGAAGGCACAAGGAGGTGTGGAGAGAAGAAACGGGTGGAGGAGAAACACGGAAGACAGGAGGAGGTGTGGAGAGACGAAGGAGGTGGAGAAACACGGAAGATTGGAGGAGGTGTGGAGAGACGAAGTGCAACAAGAAAAGAACAATGGAATGCAGTGGATGGAGAGGGCAGAGAAAACAACATAATCGGGAGATATGGATCGTTCACAAGAAACGAGAGGGTACAAAGACTAACTGACATCTGCGAACAGAAAAAAATACCTCAATATCCAACACATGAAATAAATCATCATTCAGAAGGCGTCAGATCAACTAAATCTTAGTCAAATCTAGATTTAGGAACAAAGTTAAAAAGTCAATCAGCAGCAGACGTAGACTCAGCCCACAGCGAAGTACTGATAAAATTCATAAAATGCCAACTACGACGAAAGTCGAGAGCAAAGCAGTCAAAGAGACGCATGAGGGACATTCAAGTTATGAAGGAGGATGGAATGAGGGAAAAGTTTCAAATGAAGTAGAAAGACACAGAAAATCTACAAACCATACAAGAAGAACCAGAAAGACAGTGGCAAAGGATAAAAACGGGTGTAACGCTGTGGAAGATAACCATACAGCTCAAATAACTGAACTATCAAATGAGAACAAAAATGGAAACCGAAACCAAACTAATAAAACAAGAGGAGTTTGAGGAGACGTTCTGCGCGATTCAAAATTCCAAAGGCGAGTATAGACGACAAACCCATAGAGCTTATAGAAGCAGTGGTTTATAGAGCTTATTAAAACAACAGACAAATCCACCAAAGGTACGGTTTTTCCAGCACATGAAAGCTATTTATTGCACAGTAATTTGTCCATCGGATTACGCTACAACGGTCATTAATTCCACTACAAAAGAAGTTCAGTGCGACAGAAAGCAAACATTTCAGAAGGAAAAACCTGACTTCCTATTCATCCAAAATCCTCGTAGCAATAATCAGAAAGATAATAACAAATCACATTAACGGATATTCAATGAACAAAGACCACACACTAAACATCTGGTAGAAATAAGGCAACAAAAGCAAAGAATAAAATAAAAATCAGTACTCACCATGTCAGGGAGATGAAAAACATATATCAACTCCCAGACAGAAGACTAGAAACACATGGCGTAACAAGAAATCTACCACCACATACATGTCCAAAAATGTCCGAAAAGTAAACAAAACTAACAAATAATACAGCAAGAAGTTCTGATCCAGTAAGTCTTATAGGAGTATCACATAGAACGAGTAACACCTACCCAGAAGAATAGATACATGTCTATACTCATGCGCTGCTTTGAACAGCACCATTACATCGGGTTATAGGTGTACATTGGAGACAAACTATCTGATCCGCTATTTGATGTCGGTAGGGACATAAGTTCTAACTATTAAACCAAAATAACAGCACTGTAAGCAACCCTGTGCCATTTGATGCCTTCCTATCAAAGGCCCAAAACATCGCTATCTTTATTAACTCATTTATTGCCCTTAAAGTTCTAGAAGACGGGGGTCATTGTAAGCCTGAACTTGACAAAATATCTCTTGATATAAACCAGCTTGTTACATCCCAGGGGGGAGATCACCATAGGCATCTCAGTCTCTATAGACCATGTAAGTGGCGATGTGTAAGTTTTATCCAGCTCTATCGCCTGTATGTCGACACTGTCTGCTATGGCTGTAAGTGCCAATCCACGAGTGACAGTCCCTGCCACAGATCGTACAACTATACTGAGGAGGCTGGCGTGCCTGGATGTTCCTTGATATCTTCAGTCTTTCTCTTTTCTCTGCAACCAGAAGACCTCTACTAGCGTCAGCAGCCATTATGCCCGCTCCAACTGACTGTCTCCAGATAACTCGATCCTGAGGAATTTCTTTCCATGCGACAACATGACTTAATGTTCCTCTTGCAGACGTCCTTGAATCGCAATGTGGGACGGCCGATTCTTCTAACTCCAATGGCTAGCTGTCCATAAAGGATATCCTTTGCCAGCCTCTCGTCTTCCATGCGATAAACATGTCCCAACCACAGTAGGCGTCGCTGACTCAACGGCGAGTACATGCTGTGAGTGTTTGCTCTCTGTAAGACCGTATTATGTGACACTCTCTCTTGCCACCTATTCCCCAAGATACGCCGTAGACACCTCATGTGGAAGGTGTTCAGCCGCCGTTCCTGTTTAGTATAAGTGCTCCAAGTTTCGCTTCCATACATGAGAGTACCAAGAACACAGGTCTGATAGACTCGGACCTTGGTGTAGAGAGGCAGCGCAGTGTTCTCCCAGACTCTTCTCGTTAGGCAGGCCATGACGGTACTTGCCCTGCCAAGCCTATCTCCTTCTCGAGCGAGAGAGTGTTGCTGATGACAGATCCCCAGATAAGTGAAACTGTTGACGACCTCCAGAGGGATGCAATCAATCTTTTTGGGAGGCGCAGTTGTAATGCCATGTGCGTAGACCTTTGTTTTTTCAAGACATGGTGAGACTGAACTGCTTGAATCCTTTGGCGAATCTGTCTCCCAATCTCTACAAGTCCTCCTCACTATTTGTCACCAGTGCTGCATCATCCGCAAATAGCATCTCCCTAATTCAGGGAGCACCGTCCTCACCTTGGTCCTCGCACGCAGTCGGGACAGGTTAAACATCTGACCAGGTGTGCAGATAAACACCGTCTACAGATGTGTTATAAGCGTAGGATAGGAGCATGAAGAAGAAGATCCAAAAGAGGGTCGGCGCGATCACACATCCCTGCTTCACTCCATCCTTGATGGCAAAAGTGTTTGAAAATGATCCATCGTATAGAACTGAGCCATTTTTATCAGTGTGAACAAAAGCTATCATGCTACGCAGTTTGGGTGGAGGGACGCAACCGATCATCTCGGGGAATTCGAATATACCCTTTCAACTAACCAAGCCGAAGGCCTTAGTGAGATCTAGAAACGTAAAGAGCGGCTCGATTTGGCGAAGCGAGAAAATCATTTCTGTTGTTGATCTACTTACTCTAAAGCCACACACTGGGATATTGGGTACACCCTGTCCGCGAGCAGTCTCAACCTGTTTAGTAGCATGCGGGCGTAATCTTTGCCTACAAGGCTCAAGAGCGAAGTCCCGCTATAATTATTGGAGTTCCCGCGGTCACCTTTGTTTTTGTAAATAGTCACAATGAAGGCGTCACGCATATATCTTGGGAGACTGCACATCCTTCAAGCAGAGGCATAAAAGATCAAACATCGTCTGAGCTAGTGTTGATTTCCCGCATTTGTTGGCTTCATGTAGGATACCATCCCCCCCCCCCCCTGGTGCTTTGCCATTTGAGAGTTGATAGCCTTATATAGCTCATCCAGAGTAGGTGGTCTATCACGTTCCTCCATAATTGGCAAGACTTGTAGCCTGCACAAGGCCTCATCAGTGACCACCGTTTCCCGAGAGTAGAGCTCAGAGTAGTGCTCCATCCATCTGGTCATCTGCTGGTCACAGTCCATGATTCTCACGCCTGTCAGAGATTTCAGGGGAGCAGCACCTCTCGAACTAGGGCGCAGTGCCATCTTTATGCCTCTATACATGCCGTGGATATTTCCCGTCTCTGCAGAGGAGAGATATAAATAAGCATAATTTTTGTACTTCTCACTCAATATATACAACTTAACAGTCACTTGAACAGTCCAACCACAAGAGACTCCAGAATGCTGTCTATGTTCCCTTGCAGATACCACTAAATGAAATTAGGCCAACAGGTAAGAGCATATATGCTGCTGGATCAATAACCCACCAACAAACAGACTGTTAACAGAAAGTGAGTTTGGGCTCAGAAGTGGGTCAGACACAGGCTATTGGTATCTTCAAGTTCCTAGTTGATACATATAAGCTGAAATTGTGTTCAATCTTCAGGTGCCTTTATTTGAATGCTTTAATTGTATTTCCTTTTGATTTTTCTTAATATATTGTTTGAAAAAAAGGAACTTAATCGTTTAAAGTTTAGTTGCAGATAACCTAGATAATGATCACTTTTTTTGTTTGTTTTTTTTTTTGCTTTCGCCTTATTTCTCTATTCCCCAAGGCGGGTGTGCGTTACACTGTGGTTTTTATTTTGCGCCTGTCGGCCCAGTGCATCCGACTTCAGCAAGAATTTTAAGTAAGGGTCTGCTTCCTCCTGCATTGTCTAAGGGTTTGCTTCCCCGGGGTAACGGCCGGTGCTGT
Organism: Ariolimax columbianus; assembly: GCA_036924085.1. Lineage (NCBI taxonomy): Eukaryota > Metazoa > Mollusca > Gastropoda > Stylommatophora > Arionidae > Ariolimax > Ariolimax columbianus. The sequence continues at coordinate 171,575,892 of JAVGWX010000001.1, forward strand.
GATGGGGATCGAACCCAGCACCTTCTGGTTGTGAGCCGTGCCTCTTAACCACTAGGCCACGCCGTCCCCAATGATCACTTGAGTCTCGTGTCTCCAACTTGCCATATTTAAATTAACATTTGTTGAGCACAGTTACCCGTTCTGATTAGAGTAAACTTTGGTAACAGGTTACAGTGGCTCTTATTATATTTCGAGGCGCACTTGGGAAGGTGAACTGGGGTCTTCTTAGCTGTCATGCAATGTAAGGCTTGTAAATAACTTCTCCACTATGGGGATTACGGTGTCTATCACCACTTCGGTGGCCAGTATTTCTTGTCTGTTGATATGCCCTCTAAAGCTATGCTGGTGGTAACATAAATACTAGCAGGTTCTACCACGCTGAAGAGGTCGACAAGTTGGTGCCAGACAAATCGAGGAAAAAAACTGATGACCTGTGGATAGGAGCGCAAAACCTAACAGACATTCGTGTTAAAATCAGGTGGTACTGCATTACCATCAATAGAAATATTAAAAGTGACACATGAGGGCGTAAGAGGACGAAAAAGAAGATATAGAAGAGAGTAAATAAGAAGAGGATGGCGTAAAAAAATGAAATTTCTTGTTTGGTTTGTGCACGACGGATGGAAAGTGGCCCGAGACGTGTTGGTACAGATGTACAAACTCACATGAGCTCCCTTGATATGTAACTGATAACATGCGCGTGAGAAATGAGGCCAGTATATGAAAGAAAACAAAAGAATGTGTATATGTTCTTATGTTCGTTCGTGCTGGCATGGAAACGCTATAGATTAGTTTATTATGTGCAGAAGTGGCTGGTTGACTTTACAGGGGAACAAGCATCACGTCTAAGACGGATTTCTACAAGTTCATTATATTTCCATTTCTGAACTGTTTGATATCAATGAAAAGGTTTGACGTGCACAAGAAAATCTTGCTTGTTTCGCTCTTTGTGTGTATGCAAACAAGCTAATCAGTTGCGCGATATCAAGTAATGAAGATCGGGAAAATAGCAAACTGATAAAGACTAGACGAAGAAAGCAGAGAAAAAGAAGATATTATTTGACATTTCCTCCTGCCACTAATTACCCTTACGTTAGCTGGTCAGGAATTCTTCTGTTGTTCAATTCCGAAATAGTGAAGCTCATTTTGGCTTACAGAATTTCGAAATTTGTTGTCAACTCCCAAAAATGGACATTTATTTCTGTTCTATGTTCTTTGTTGTGTCATGTTTTCATGGGTTTTCACAAATATTTTTTTTTTTTAAATGTAAATCGATGTCGTTCATTTGAATTTGGGTGTTGCCTATTCAACAAATTGAAGATAGGTGGCCCCGACGAATGCCCGTGTGCTACCGGGAAAATGACCGCTGAGCATTTGCTGCAAAACTGCCCGACATACGAGGATCAGAGAGAGCAGATGTGGCCATCACCAGTGGCAACACTAGACAAGCTCTATGGCAGTGTCGACAGCCTCAGGATGACCGCCGCTTTCTTCGAAAAAATAAAAATGGTTACTGTCTGACTGCGTACGATGAAGAAGAGGTAGAAGAATGTGGGTGTTGTATGGAATTTGTCAATCCATCCATCCATCCATTATCCACCAATTCATCCATCCATCCATCCATCCATCCATAGATATATCTATCTATCTATCTATCTATCTATCTATCTATCTATCTATCTATCTATCTATCTATCTATCTATCTATCTATCTATCTATCTATCTATCTATCTATCTATCTATCTATCTATCTATCTATCTATCTATCTATCTATCTATCTATCTATCTATCTATCTATCTATCTATCTATCTATCTATCTATCTATCTATCTATCTATCTATCTATCTATCTATCTATCTTTCTATTTATCTATATATCTATATATCTATATATCTTTCTATCTATCTGTATATATATATATATATATATATATATATATATATATATATATATATATATATATATATATATCTGTATGTATGTTAATCCAGAAAAGCAATGGCAAACTACTGGATGTAAAATGCCAAGAAACTTATGACTGTCGAGAGAAACGAAACTCAAAGATCTGATGGTAAGGCCCTCAGGCCAGGCAGATCATCGACGCCAACTGGGGAAGAAGCCAATTTCAGTCAGTACAAGTAATAGAGATGACGGCCTAAAGCCTGACTGCATTACAGAGACAACTCTGAAATGGGACTAAAAACAAAGCTAAGAATAGGCACCTGGAACGTCAAGAGCCTATACCAGGGCAAGTTGTTCATGATCGGAAGAGAAATGAAGAGAACCAAGATAGAGATTCTTGGAGTCTCTGAGCATAGATGAGCCGGTCAAGGGCACTGTACCAGCTCCTCAGGAGAAACATTTATATACCCTGGGACGGACAAAGGTGGAAAAAGCGGGGTCGGCTTTATTCTGTCAAAGAAGACAGCACCTTCACTACTCGGTTACAATCCAGTAAACGACCGCATAATTGTAATCAGACTAAAGAAAAAGACTAGAAATTTAACAATAATTCAAGTGTATGCACCAACATCAGCAGCAGGCGATTGTGAAATGGATGATTTTTATAACACCTTGCAAGAAGCGATAGAAAAAGTTGAAAAAAGAGACATCTTGGTCATCATTGGAGATTTCAATGCGAAAGTCGGAGAGGAAAGAGCCGAAGAGGAGAGAAGTGTTCGAGGATCTTTTGGTTTGGGACACAGAAATTAGCGAGGAGAAAGACTGGTTGAATTCTGCACGGAAAACAACCTCTCCATTGCCAACACCTTCTTCAAACAACATCCACGAAGACTGTACATGTGGACCTCCCCTGATGGCAACAGCAGAAACCAAATAGACTACATCCTAGTGCAACAAAGATGGAGATCAAATGTGCTGGCGACAAAAAACGCTGCCAGGAGCAGACTGCGATACGGACCACGAATTGCTGTTTGCAGTTTTCCAAACAAGACTACGTAGGATCAACAAAGGTTGCCAGCTAATACGCTTCGATGTGTCAGCAATACCTAATGTATACAACATAAAAGTAGAAAACAAATTTGAGGCGTTGCTTGCTGTACAGGAAGAGATGACATCTGAGGAGTTGACATCGTACGCAAGGGATATTTGGATCTCGACAGCAAAAGAAATGATTCCAAAGATATTGCACAAGAGACAAAGCTATATAACAAAGGAAACACAGAAACTCATTGCAGAAAGGCAACAATTAAAACAAATGGGAAGTAAGGGGACCAACACAGCATATCAAAACTGCGCAAGAAAAGTTAGAAGAGAAATAAGAAAAGATAAAAGAAGATACATAGTAGAAACGTGTAAGGATATAGAAAACCTACAACAACAAGGCAGAGAAAGAGATGCATTCAAAGCAATAAGAACATTGACAAGGGAATTCCGCCCGATTCCACATGTCATAAATGACAAAGAGGATAACACATTAACAGAAACCAAAAACATACTGAATAGATGGAGAGAGTACTGCAGAACCATGTATGGAGATATCACAAAGCGCTTAGTTACATCCTACCAAAGGATGAGAAAGAACCTGAACCAATATTGGAAGAAGTACAATCTGCAATTAAAAGCCTGAAAAAGGGAAAGTCCCCAGGATGCGATGATATCCCAGCAGAGCTAATACAAGCAGGAGGAGAGGAATGTGCTCGAGTTTATCACAAGCTGTGTAAACAGATATGGCACAGCGCAGAGTGGCCAGAAGCATGGAAGAAATCAATTTATATTCCCCTCCCCAAAAAAGGCAACCCGAAGCTGTGCACGAACTACCGAACTATCGCACTAATCAGCCATGCTAGCAAGATACTCTTGCGAATCCTATTAAGAAGGATAGAGAAAAGGTTTGAATCTGAAATTCACGTAGTCCAGGCAGGTTTTAGGAAAGACAGAGGGACCTGGGACCACATATTCAATTTAAGGAATATCAATGAAAAATGTAGAGAGTTTAATGTAGCCCTGTACACATGTTTAATTGATTTCACTAGGGCCTTCGACGCGGTAAAACATCAAAATCTGTGGAGAATCATGAAGGATATTGGGTTTCCTTTGCATATAGTCCATCTCATTGAAACATTATACCAAGATCAACAAGCCGCTGTCCGAGTATCTGAGCAAACATCAGATTGGTTTGCTGTACAAAAAGGGAGTCCGAGAGGGATGTATCCTCTCACCTTATCTGTACAACATATATGCGGAATGTATAATGAGAAATGTACGAGAAGATGAGAACATTGAAAGTTTCGACCCATTTACGATTGGGGGGTACGAGATTCCAGAGTTACGATACGCAGATGACACAGTGATACTATCAAGAAGTGCAAAAGGGCTAGAGCAGCTACTTTCAGCCGTTAATGGACATAGTAAAGATCAAAATCTGTTCATAAACATAAACAAAACAAAGATAATGACCACCGATAAAACACAATGTCAGCATAAATTTACAGTGGGTGGTGGGGAAATAGATCAGGTTACAAATTTTGAATATCTGGGCTCCAGAATCGACAAAAATGGCGACTGCTCGAAATAAATCAGAAGAAGACTAGCTATGGCAATGCCGAGACTGAACAGCCTGAAGAAATTATGGCAGGGTACCAACAAAACGATAAAAGTAAAAGTCTTGAGAGCCTTTTTTTTTCCTGTGGCAGCTTATGGCTGTGAAGCATGGACGATTACCAAAACTTTTAGACAAAGAATCGAATCCTTCGAGTCAAAATGTTACAGAAAAATCCTCAGAATACACTGGACAGAGAAAAGAACAAATGTAGACATTCGTCAAGAGTTGAGCATAGATAAGAACTGGTTTATCAATTCCATTTTGGCTAGAAAATGCAAATACTTTGGTCACATCAAGAGACACAACGGTCTTGAGAGAACGGTGATGGAAGGTATGGTGCCAGGCAAAAGAGGAAGGGGTAGACCAAGAAGACGATGGCACCAAGATATCCAGGAGTGCCTGAGTATGACAGTGGCGGTGGCTGGAGTTTTGGCAAGGGAACGAGTTTCTTTCAGACAGACTGTGATGGGAGTGACGTTCTACAAACGACATGCTACATGATGATGATGATTATGTATTCTTCATGTACTATAAATACTATTCCTCCTTTCGCTTCTGTCACTCTATCGTTCCTAACAATATTGTTTTCTAGAATATTTAATCTTTTGGTAGGGATGAGCATGGTTTCTTGTATTGCATATATTATTGTTTCGTTTCCCTCATTGACCAGTCCTAAGTATGGCTTAACGTTTTTGTGGAGGCCTCTTCAGTTCCATTGCATTATTTTCATTTTTGTGTTCATTTGCACTTTGCTTGTGCTTCGTGGAATTTAATTCTTTTGTGAGGATCAGTGGTTAAATAAGGTCCAATTTTTATAAAAGTCTTGCTCTGATTTTGAATGATCCTACGTTTGGATTTCCTATTTTGAATTACCTGTGTGATTATACTTGTGAAAGGTTTCTGACTTCCTTGGCTGTTCTACACTGTTTTTTAAACAAAGTTGAGCAATATTTATCAAAAAGCATAAACCATTTTACCTTGATTCCTAATAGGCGGCGTTTAACAAACAGATACTTGACACTGCTGCGTTTGCTTCCTGTCTTAGATCCTTTCTGAATATCCCCTTCCAGCCTTTGTCTCGCACGTCTGGCTCTGAGTTGGTGGGAGAGACCTGGGGATCCTACTTTCGTTTGTTGTTGACAGATTTACTTATTGTAAGCACAGCCATTCTTACACACACACATGCAATTCTTAACAAGAGACATCACTCTAAATTTTAGATGTGGTCACAGCATTATTCAAGAGTTATCGTCCTTTACCAGTTTTAAAACGAAATGAATGAAGTTTATGTGCAAACCGTGGTCCACCTTTATAGCATGCAAAGGGATGTGAGGAAATCGTCAACAGACCGCCACTAAACATCCTTTTCATGGTGCACAAAATGGTAGATCTACCCATTGTGGGCATTCAACAACAACAACAACCAGATTATGTGGTATATGTGTTCTAGACTCAATTCTTGGAAAGAGGCCGCAGACCGGCGTGACATGCTAAGTCAGTATGAGTGTGAGAGTGTGTATGTGTGTGTGGGAGTGTGTGTAAATATGTGTGTGTGTGGGTATGTATGAGTGTGTGTATGTGTATTTTTGTGCGTGTGTGTGTATATGTGTGTGTGTGTGTGTGTGAGTGTGTGTGAGGGTGTGTATGTATATATTTTGTTGTATTTTATTTTAAATAAATTACCGACGAAGGAATTTTTTAGTTCTTGAGTAGTGAGGGAAGAGAGAAAGTTTTTAGACGGAAAAAAAGAGTGTAATTTCAAAATGTAATTCAAGCTATGAATCAAATTATAACTAACTTTCGAAATATCAGGAATATTTAGCACTTCCGTTTTAATTTAATCCTGCCCTGTCCTTCAATCAATACTGCCTCTCGGCCGGTTTGTTAAATTCATTGTTCTACCACCTCCCCCCCCCCCACCCCCACCTACGTTCCTCTTGCAAACTGACATTTAGTGTTACATCACTTGTTGATGACGTATTTAGATTGGGCGGTTAGACATTTGTCTTCAGTTTTAATTTTTTTCCAAGGAGAAATCAATACACAAAAATAAACAAAAAATCAAGTATCGATGACTATTGAGATATTGGCAAGCCACATAGTTATTCGTTTGGTTAACATAGCGAGGTCTGAGCGGGATGAAGGCAGGTGTGGGGAACAGAGAACATTGAATAAGATGAGTTGTTTCTTCATAAACCAGACTGTACATGATAAATAGTACACTTCTTGTGAATGAAGATATACAATTGTAGGTGTAATATAGTGTCAGCTGACAGACAGGCAAACGTACAGGTAGATAAACAACTTGACAGATAAACAGATGGATAAGTACCTTCTACACTTGAGAGAATCCCCACAATCTAGAGTCGGTTGTTTGTACACTACACAATAACAACTGTTCCCTTGTCGCCATAGAGATGACCTTGTTTATGTTTCAGAGGTTACCAATATTAGCAGCCATTGATTATTTCTTCCTGTTTCTCTCCCATATTTGAATAGTTTCTATATTGGCCAATTTTTCAGTTTGTTATTATATACATTCAACTATTGTTCTTAGATTCAAGTTGCCGGACAGAAAAGTGTTAGGATTAAGATTTGCAGCACTTTAATGTAAGCCCCGTTTTCAGAACTCGGACCATCTAATAATGCATCATTGTCCCGCCCCCTTCACTTCCTCCAATGGCGTGACTCTCCCCATCATCCCCCCTTCCCCCGCCACACATTTCTAGTATATCACTTTGATATTATTAAACATTGTTTGTTTTGACAACAGAAAAGCAGATTGTCAAACATATTGGGACTTGTTGTTCTTCTGTTTCCTATCACCGAATAATACGAGACATTCATCATCATCATCATCATCATAGGCGTCTCAGTCTCTATGACCATCCGCGTGTATCCCTGTGAGTTTTGTCCAGCTCTGTATTCTGAATTTCGACACTGTCTGCTATGGCTGTAAAGACCGATCCGCGAATGACAGTCCCTGCCACAGATCGTACAACCCTACTGAGAAGGTTGGCTTGCCTGGCTGTTCCTTGATCTTTTCAGTCTTTTTCTTTTCTCTGCAGCCAGAAGACCTCTACGAGCGTCAGCAGCCACTATGCCCCTCCAACTGACTGTCTCCAGATAACTCGATCCTGAGAAATTTCTTCCCAGCCCTCGGATGGGACGTCCCATGACTGCATGTCCCTCTTGCAAACATCCTTGACTCGTAGTGTGGGACGGCCGATTCTTCTAACTTCAATGGCTAGCTGTCCACAAAGGATATCCTTTGGCAGCCTCTTGTCTTCCATGCGATAAACATGCCCCGACCACCGTCAACGTCGCTGGTTCAACATCGAGTATATACTGTGAGTGTTTGCTCTCTGTAAGACCGTATTATGTGACACTCTCTCTTGCCACCCAATCCCCAATAAACGCCGTAGGCACCTTATGTGGAAGTGTTTAGCCGTTGTTTTTGTTTAGTGTAGATGCTCCAAGTCTCGCTTCCATACATGAGCGTGCCAGGAATGCAGGTCTGATAGACACCTTGATGTAGTGAGACAGCGCAGTATTCTCCCAGACTCCGTTAGGCGGGCCATGACGGTACTTGCCCTGTCAAGCCTACTGTCTATCTCCTTCTCGAGCGAGAGAGTGTTGCTGATGGCAGACCCCAGATAAGTGAAATTGTTGACGACCTCCAGAGTGACGCCATCAATCTTTACGGATGGGGTAGTGGTTGTACCCTGTGCGCAAACTTTTATCTTTTCCAGACTTATGGTGAGACTAAACTGCTTGCACCCCTCGGCGAATCTCTCTCCCAATCTATGCAAGGCCTCCTCACTATTGGTCACTAGAACCGCATCATCCGCAAATAGCATCTCCCTAATGAGCACCGTCCTCACCTTGGTCGTCGCAGGCAGTCGAGACGGGTTAAACATCCGCACATCTGACCTGGTGTGCAGATAAACACCGTCCACAGATGTGTCATAAGCGTAGGATAGGAGAATGGAGAAGAAGATCCCAAAGAGGGTCGGAGAAGAAGATCCCAAAGAGGGTCGGCGCGAGCACACATCCCTGCTTCACTCTAGTCTTCAAGGGAAAAACAGTTTTAAGATGATCCGTCGTATAGAACTGAGCCCTTCATATCAGTGTGAACAGAAATTATCATGCTACGCATTCGTTGGGGGGGGGGGGGGGGTGGAAAGCCGATCTTCTCGAGGAGATCGAATGGACCCTTTCTACTAAGTCGAAGGCCTTGGTGAGGTCTAGAAACATCATAAAGAGCCGCTGGTCTTGTTCTCTGCACTTCTGGATTTGGCGAAGAGAGAAAATAATATCCGTTGTTGATCTAACTACTCTAAAGCCACACTGGGATTCTGGGTACACCGTCTGCGAGCAGTCTCAACCTGTTTAGTAACATGTGGACGTAAACTTTGCCTACAACGCTCAGGAGCGAGATCCCTCTATAATTATTGCAGTCTCCGCTGTCACCTTTGTTTTTGTAAATAGTCACAATGAAGGCGTCACGCATATCTGCACCTTCCTTCCAGCTGAGGCATAGAAGATCAAACATAGACTAAGCTAGTGCTGATTTCCCGTATTTGATGGCTTCCGGGGAATGCCATCTCCTCCTGTGGTTTCCCATTTGAGAGGTAGTTGATAGCCCTATCCAGAGTAGTTCACTGTTTTATTAATTGGGTCAATGAATGAATGATCAGCCTGCAGCGAGAGCATATCATATGTAGGTCTTCGGTACACAAACAAGGGGTGACCACTACGACGGTGGATCGATGGTGTCTTTGACACTCTCAGGCAGTTACAACAACACAGCAGCCATCCACTTGTCGGTAACTACGACGGTGGATCGATGGTGTCTTTGACACTCTCAGGCAGTTACACCTAACGACACAGCAGCCTCCCACTTGTCGGGAACAAGGAATCTATGCGTCCTGACTCTGTGCGACGGTTCATGACAAGATCAATAGGACAAAAGAAGATTAATTGAGTCATTCGAGTATTTAATAGAACTGATTCCAGAGTTTTTGTGGTTTTTTTTGTATGTCTTTTCCTGTCGGCTAAACACTTTGTAGGTTCTGACCTGAGTAAATGGCGAGGTGGCTGATGCTCTAGCGTGATTTCGGTTAGAATATCACGTGTTCTCGCTACATGAACCTTGAATACTTGCCAATATGGAAACTATTGTCATTGTCTTTCTAGTTCTGATGCTATCCCGATCTCCAGCCATGTTCGTGTGTCAGGCCTAGTTAGAGGTCAAGGTCAGATTTGTCCTATAGCGCATTGTCTCCCAACACTTTTCCTCCCTCTGAACATATGGGAACATATTTTGTCGGACCACTCAGACAGCTTTAGAGAAACACTATTTATTTACTACGAATAGGCTTCGAATTAAAACGTTAACAGTGAGATGGACATTAGAAAAAGCATGCCTTTGTATTGTAACTTATTCATTTGGTTGCCATAGATGTCAAGAGTGTCTTGTACATGCCATCATGGCGGAGACGAACAACATGGCGTCATAAATGCAGTTAATATATGGCGAGGTGGGTGATACCACTAGAAATTCATCGCCAGTGAAGATCCAGTATGGTGATGAATGTATTTTACTCCAACACGTGCATGGGGGAAGTAGAAAGTTCTAACACCGCCTGAGTTCTATGACAGACTGTTCAGGACAGGGTCAGACATAGAACTGACGCCGTCATAGAACTTCCTACTCAACTCAAACTCTTTCTGGAGTAAAAGGCATACATCACCGTACTCGACCTTCAATTGCTGATGAATTTCGTTAGGTGTCACCCCTTCGCCGCTCAAAAAACAGATAACAGAACGCTGCTCATCTTTGGAGCATGTCAATAGTGGGGCGGCTATCTTTTAACTGCAATTATGACGTCATGTTATTCCTATGCAAGGTGATGGTACGTGCAGGACACTCTTGGAATCCTTAGCAACTATGTTAGTTACAATACAAAGGTATAGTCTGTCTCATTTCTATCCCACTTTGGAAGTTTTCATTTGAATCCCCCTCGTATTTTCTGTATTCGTTTTTAAATATGATATAAAAATATGAAGATTGTTCAGTTATTTAAAATAACCAGAGATCGAGCAGTAAGTAAAGAGAAAGCAATCATCATCATCATGTCCTTTGCCGAACGCCGCTCTCAAGCCATGTTCTCCTCAGTCTACATCTGTAAATGTACCTTGTCACCTTCTCCTCATTCTGCCTCTGTAAATGTTCCTTGGCCATGTTCTCCTAAGAGTGCCTCTGTAAATGTACCTTGTCACCTTCTCCTCATTCTGCCTCTGTAAATGTACCTTGGCCATGTTCTCCTAAGAGTGCCTCTGTAAATGTACCTTGGCCATCTTCTCCTCAGTCTGCCTCTGTAAATGTACCTTGTCACCCTCTCCTCAGTCTGCCTCTGTAAATGTACCTTGTCACCTTCTCCTCAGTCTGCCTCTGTAAATGTACCTTGTCACCTTCTCCTCAGTCTGCCTCTGTAAATGTACCTTGTCACCCTTTCCTCAGTCTGCCTCTGTAAATGTACCTTGTCACCCTCTCCTCAGTCTGCCTCTGTAAATGTACCTTGTCACCTTCTCCTCAGTCTGCCTCTGTAAATGTACCTTGTCACCTTCTCCTCAGTCTGCCTCTGTAAATGTACCTTGTCACCTTCTCCTCAGTCTACATCTGTAAATGTGCATTGTCATCTTTTCCTCAGTCTGTCCCTGCCTCGTGTTCCAGGTATCATTCCCTCCATTATAGTTCTTCTCCTCAGTCTGCCCCTGTCCCTTGTTTCAGGTATCATTGCCTCCATTATAGTTCTTCTCCTCAGTCTGCCCCTGTCCCTTGTTTCAGGTATCATTGCCTCTATTATAGTTCTTCTCCTCAGACAGAATATTTCTTTGCTAGAATATTTGATAGCCGTGGCTGCAGCGTTGTTTGTGAGAGAATAAGCTCTGTATTGACATCCATTCGGTTTCTTTGTTTGGTTTTGATTACTGGCAGAGCAGAAAGTCTTGTCATACCAAATCGGTAGTCGAATACCCGACCAAGAATTTCATTGAACTTAGTTTACCTCAAGCGAGCACCGCAGTTAAGGAGTTCAGTCGAAATAACTTTTTCACGCACTGGCAGGACATTTCTGCGGACAGGAAGAAGTTCACGAACCGGCGGTTGAGAAACACTGCAAGAACAGACACTACTGTCGCAGTGGAAGTGTTAGAGACTCGATGGAACAAGACCCCAGCTGTTACACTAGCATCCCAAGAAGGAACAATTCTCATCCGTAATCAGTTGAGAGCCGAGTGCAGAGCCAAGTGAGAGCCAAGTGCAGAGCAAAGTGGATTTTGAAAAAAAATAACAGCACTCTATGTAATGCAGCAGGGGTTCTCAACCAGAATGCAAATACAACTTTAGTAACGATCCTACCCACTGTCCGCCCAAAATAGTGAATGGTTGTATGTAACTAATAGTGAATGGCTGTATGTAACTAATAGTGAATGGTTGTATGTAACTAAAAGTGAATGGTTGTATGTAACTAATAGTGAATGGTTGTATGTAACTAATAGTGAATGGTTGTATGTAACTAATAGTGAATGGTTGTGTGTAACCAATAGTGAATTGCTGTATGTAACTAATAGTGAATAGATGTATGTAACTAATAGTGAATGGCTGTGTGTAGCTAATAGTGAATGGATGTATGTAACTAATAGTGAATGGCTGTATGTAACTAATAGTGAATGGCTGTATGTAAGTAATAGTGAATGGCTGTATGTAACTAATAGTGAATGGCTGTATGTAACTAATAGTGAATGGTTGTATGTAACTAATAGTAAATGGCTAAATATAACGAATAGTAAATGGCTATAACAAATTAATATTGATTGGCTAAATGTAACAAATTTTCATCGACAATGATTTTTCATTTGGTCCCAAATGAACCAAGAAACCCCAACTGCACCTGACCTTTCTATGGTATTCCTTTTTCCAATCATTTGCAGAGGCAGTTTCATTGCATTAATTTGTATTTTACATGATGAAGTTGCTGAGCCCATATACAACCTTCTGTAGTCTTTGAAGGGGACATGCTTTGAAGAGGACATGCTTTGAAAGGGGCATGATTTGAAGGAGGCATGATTTGAAGGGGACATGCTTTGAAGGGGACATGCCTTGAAGGGGACATGTTTTGAAGCGTACAATGGTTGTATTCCTCTCCATTCAATTTTCAATTGGATGATCGAATATTAATGAATGTTAAATAAATACTTCTATATATCTGTATTTTGAAATACAATTTTGTTTACATTTTATGTTTTCTACACGCCATCATGGAGGTCTTCGAAATAAATGAAATACTTCAGTGGGTTCGTGTCCTCATTCAAGTTGTGAACCGCTGATTTCAGGATTTATGTTGATCTGAATAGGTACATGCCGACACAATACGCGTTCCTATAATCAGTCGATATAAACATCAATAAGAATGGATCAGTTATCGCAGTGGAACAGAAACAAATTGAAACACACGTTACGGGCACAAGGCTTTGGTCTGGGACAAACAACAAACGAAATCAGGCAACAAACCACAACATTAACAATGAGGATGGACGGGCCAGAGAGTGGCCAAAAATACGCACTCCACATTATTTTTGAAAAACATTTGACCTAATTAATTTTCTTCATTAGTCGCTGTGGTAGTCGTCTTTCAAAATTTGTAACTTTTATGTTTGTTTGTCAATAAATATAATTTTCTGGCGTGTAGATACACAATAGCATAACGAACATGTGAGTGTTACTGTTTTTGTTGTATGTTTGTTAGTTTTTGAGATTTAAAAAGATGAAGTTGAAAATTTATGAAAATGTCGGGAAAAATTTGGACTCGACCACTAGGCCTAGTCGCTTCGATAGAAAACCATGGAAACCACAGCAACGTATCGATACTGTGTTTACAATATCGCCACAACTGTTAGTTTCAATTCAAACGTAGTTCTTTCATTTAAACAAACAAAATAAACAGATCTACGCGATAAAAATCTTTCTCAACAACCTACTTCCCCTTTCGCAAAAAGTCGGCTTGCTCCAAATGGCGTATACAAAATTAAAACTGTTCAAAAGCCATTTGTAATCGAAGACACGATACTTTAACCGGCAAAATATCGTGTAAATATGGAGGGCGTAGTCAGCAGTAAAAAATGGATGTCAGGAGGGACTCCGTTCACAAAAAAATTATTTTTTTCCGGACACCGTTTTTGCAGGCCGAGCTGGTCCAAAGGGATCGGACAAGGGCGTGCTTAAGGGTAAATACATTTGCTCATACATATACACAAATATAAGTATGTATCAAACTTGAAGCAATAAGTACACGGACTAACACGATACAGTAACATACATATACAAGTAATCATAGACACAAACACACATACTCACATTTATATATATAGTGGAGATATATATATATATATATATATATATATATATATATATATATATATATATATATATATATATATAATTATGTATAAACAGACATACGTGTTGTTAAAATACCATTGAAGTGTTGGTGGAAGTGGGCAGGGACTTCAGGGTCAGATCCCGATGTTTTCATACTACGGCGCCTAAAAATGATAGCTTTGACTACCTTGAAGGTGTTGCCTGGTGAACTCCTCTTTTATTTAAATAAAGCGGCGATATGGAAGGTTACCGAACATGTCTGCATGACTTGTACACATTATTGTTACACTGACAGACACGTTCGGTACGCGCGCATACCAGACTCAACAAGACGTATAGACGACCACAAGGTATTCTGTTTCTGAATATTAAAGGTGCAAATTGTTGTCCAGGCTGAGGTGCCGACTTTCGACAAGATTAAGCTCAGTTGGGAAATGAAATCAAACAAATATTTCTTTGAACGTTATCCTTGATTTCCTCCCAACATTTTCTCATCTCGTAGACATTTTTCAGTTATTTATTCAGGAATTTTCCAGCCTTTCCCAGAATTCGCCATTACTTCCGGCTATATTATAAATGTATTTAAAAAAACATATAGAATATATGGGAGCAAAGGAATAGTATGTGTGTGTGTGTGTGTGTGTGTGTGTGTGTATGCTTGCGTGTACGTGTGTGTGCGTGCGTGTTTGAATGAGTGTGTGTGTATTTGCATTCGTGTGTGTGCGTGTGTATGTGTGTATGTATGTATGATATGATGGGAACTGTACCAGCCTTGATTGTTTAGAAGAAAATGTTTGAGGTCACTATCATTAAATAGAATCAAATTTACAACTAACAGAACGCCGACTTAAGCTACACAAAACAAATGAAACTAGAAATTAGGCTCAGTCACACCAATTGCCAACAAGAGATAACATTGAAGTAGTTAGAACATAAATGAGGGGTCATAAACTCAAGACCCACGGCCCTCCTGGTCATGTTATGCAGCATGCATGGGGCTGGACCTCATAATGTCGGATAAGAGATGTTTCAGTCAAACAATAAAACCAAATATTTGATAACGAACTACAGGAAACATTGAACACAAAATTGCAATTGTCCCAACGAACAGGTAAATGCTCATTAAATGTTTTAACGATGCGGAAGGAAATGACAAATTGCGTGTACCTTAAGGCTCCTACACATAGACAAGGAGGCTGTATGACATTAGGCAAGAACCTGTTCTCACAAGTGGATAAAGGCCTCAGGAACAAGTACACACTAACAACATCCATGGCAATCAATCTAACGGTTGTAATCTGAAGTATCCTTCAACCCTCTGCATTACCTGCATGAGGTCACCGAGAGTAGCCTGGGGGGTCTCAAACTTCTCTGAGGCTTCATGGAGATGCTTGGTCATCAAGATTCATCAGTGTATTCTTCTTCTTCTTCTTCTTCTTCTTCTTCTTCTTCTTCTTCTTCTTCTTCTTCTTCTTCCTCTTCTTCTTCGATCAACTTATGCTATTCGTCTAATCCGATGAAGTTCGCGAAGGGGACTGCGTTTTAGGTCTTCGCCGGTTACCCCAGAGCTTTTTGAGCATGGTCGCTCCACGGGTCGGACTGTCTCTATTTAGTTTGCATAAATAGTCCAGTAATAGCTAGAATAAAATTCAATATTTCTTAATTCTTGTTGACTGCAGTGGTAGCTAGAAAACAATCCAACATTTATTGCCTGTTATTAATTGTAGTGGTTGGCTAGAATAGAATCTAACATTTATTGCCTGTTATTAATTGTAGTGGTTGGCTAGAACACAATCCAACATTTATTGCCTGTTATTAATTGTAGTGGTTGGCTAGAACACAATCCAACATTTATTGCCTGTTATTAATTGTAGGGGTCGGCTAGAACACAATCCAACATTTATTGGCTGTTATTAATTGTAGTGGTTGGCTAGAACACAATCCAACATTTATTGTCTGTTATTAATTGTAGTAGTTGGCTAGAACACAATCCAACATTTATTGTCTGTTATTAATTGTAGTAGTTGGCTAGAATAGAATCCAACCAGCAATGTTAGCCGAAGGCTTGCTTTTTTTCGTTTGCTAAAGCATGAATTTCAGTGAATACACCGGATTCTGCTACTGGTCGCTGGATGTTCCAAGAGAGTTTGTGATGGAAAATAATAAAAGCCAGTTTGTGATAGAATATAATAAAAGCCAATTTGTGATAGAATATAATAAAAGCCAATTTGTGATAGAATATAATAGAAGCCAGTTTGTGATAGAATATAATAAAAGCCAATTTGTGATAGAATATAATTAAAGCCAATTTGTGATAGAATATAATAAAAGCCAATTTGTGATAGAATATAATAAAAGCCAGTTTGTGATTGAATATAATAAAAGCCAATTTGTGATTTAATAATAGTCCGCCGAGGTTTTTGTGTATGACAAGGACAAGAATAACACCACTGCCCCACAGAGAGCATGTCGTAAGAGTTGAATAACTGTGTGACATGGCATAACACCGGCTATGGTTAGGTGGTTTGTTAAGAGCAGCATAGATGGCGCCTAACAGGCTGCGGGTCTACATTGCTCTAGTGTTTTTGTCTATTAAGATGAACTCGCACATCGGTTAACCACCCTTCGCGGCACTTGTCCCAAAGTAGCGGAGTAATCAGTTGCTCGAGCCTAGTCCGCTACGCAGGAAATCCTTTTCCCGGCTACATCCAGCTCATACCAGAGATGGGACCTACACAAGGGCATCTGCCGCTGTAGAAGTACATGTCGACTAAGAACGACTAAGAACTAAGATAATAAGTTAGTTTGTGATTGAATATAATAAGTCAATTTGTGATAGAATATAATAATAGTTCAGTTTGTGATTGAATATAATAAGTCAATTTGTGATAGAATATAATAATAGTTCAGTTTGTGATTGAATATAATAAGTCAATTTGTGATAGAATATAATAATAGTTCAGTTTGTGATTGAATATAATAAGTCAATTTGTGATAGAATATAATAATATTTTAGTTTGTGATTGAATATAATAAGTCATTTTGTGATAGAATCTAATAATAGTTCAGTTTGTGATTGAATAATAATAGAACAGTTTATTATTGAATATAATAAAAGTTAGTTTATGATTGGATATAATAAAAGTCAGTTCGTGATTGAATATAGTAAGTTAGTTTGTGATTAAATTTAATAAGTCAGTTTGTGAATGAATATAATAAGTCAGTATGCGATGGAAAATAATAAAAGTGAATTTGTGATAGAATAGAATAAGTCAGTTAATGATTGAATATTATGTCAGTTTGTGATTGAGTATAATGGAGGTCAGAATGAGATTGAATAAAATCAGTCAGAATGTTATTGAACATCATAAAAGTCGGTTTTCTTGTGCCTTTTTTAACCTTCGCTGACAATTCTAAGCAATGAGTGAACAACCTGCAGCACGCAATTAATGAAATACAATTAGTAGAATCTCTGCTTGCACATCGCATGTGGAGCAGATACCAATCTAAGAATTTGCACGGAGAGGTGTCACACGAAAGGCAAGAGGCTAGTTGTCTCCGTCTGACGGTCAAACAGTGTTTCTCTGCCATCAGTGTGACAGACGCTTTCAGGCTCGGATTGGTTTGATCAGCCACCTTCGAACCCACTCCAGGAATGACAGATAACAATGTGGTCCTCTTCGGAAACGAGGGACAAATTCACACAAACAAACATATTATATATGTAAATATATAAATATATATATAAATATATAAATAAATGTGTGTGCGTGTGTGTATTTATGAGGCGTGTTCAAATAAAACCGCACCGAACTGCAATAAGTGAATATACGTGCAATGCGCATCATGACGTCACTTTTGGTGTACACAACAGATAGCAACCGTCAAGTTTGCAAAATTTCATTATACTCCGACTCATAGTTTTTTCAGCAGACCGTTGAAAACATGGCGGGTGTGATATGGAATCCGTCCAGGGTTGATCAGCGAGCGGTGATTCGATTTCTAACAGCTGAAAGCTGTCGACCAGTTGACATTCATCGCAGAATACAGGCATTGTATGGTTACAAAAGTGTGTCGAAAACAACAGTGAATAACTGCACAACTATGTTTAAAAAAGGACGCGAGTTAACGAAAGATCACCTGAGACCAGGTCAGGCGCATATTGTTGCGTTAGAAGATGTCATCGCCAAAATTAATACAGCATTTCGGGTGGACCGTCGCCTGAGCTTACGTTCGCTAGCAGAGGAATTCGCTGTATCGCTAGGGACAGTTCAATTGGTGGTTAACAAGTAACTGAAGTATCGAAACGTGTGTTCACAATGGGTACCTTGGTTGCTGAATAACCACCATAAGGAAGAACGAATAGGGAGGACGTTGAACCACTTGATGCGCATAGCGGCAGGTGATGAATCGTGGTGCCACCACTTTGAGGCGAGCAGCACAACTGCTAGCATGGAATGGAAACATCCCGGATCACCGAAACTAAAAAAATTCAAGTCACACATTTCCACTAGTAAGGTTATGCTGACAGCGTTTGTTTGACCATGAGGGACTTTTGTTGGTAGACTAAAGAGCTTGGCGTGAACATCAATGCCATCCACTACCATGACACACTAGACAAGCTGCATACAGCCGACAAGAATGAACGACCCGGCAAAACTTCGCGTGGTGTGATTCTGTTGCACTACAATGCGTGTCCCCATGTCGCGAAAATTGTTCAGAAAGTGTCAGAACAGAAAAGATGGGAAGTACTGCCCCACCCATCCTATAGCCCCGATATGTCCCCTTGTGACTTCCATTAGTTTGGACCCTTAAAAAATTTCTGAAGGGACAAAGATTAGACTTCGGTACAGACGCCATGGCCTCTGTGACCAAGTGGTTCAAAGAGCAACCAAAGATGAATTTTTTCGCACGGCATCTGCCACCTACGCAAGCAGTTGGATGCATGTCTGAATACCTATGGCGACTTTTTCTAACACATTCTGTGGCATGTTTGATTCATAACAATTGCTATATTTAATTCTGTCCCGTCAGATGTAACTTTCATATGTTTGTAATAAAGCCACTTGGTCCCGTTTCATTTAAAGAGGCATCGTATTTATATATATATATATATATTTATATATATATATATATATATATATATATTTATATATATATATATATATATATATATATATATATATATATATATATATATATATATATATATTACAGTTATACTGCTTTGAAATATGATTTGAAGCAATTTTGACGTTCAACATTGTAAAATAAATGTTAGCCTGTATATAAAATTCAACATAAGAAATTGACAATTATTATTTTATTATTAGAACCGTATATTTACAACTTCCTGGTCACACTAACATCCATTGCTCTGGAAATATAATTTTTATGACTAAGACATGATTTCTATTTCGAACGTTCTTTAAAGATTTTAAAAAAACCGAGATAGGCATGGCTAGAAGGATCCACTTCAAATATTAATAGAACAGTGCGGCTATTGTATTTTCCATTTCTTGGAAAACCAGGCTGGTGTAGTTGTACCAAGAGTTTATGGATAAGTGAGGCACGGGAAAGTGCCATCCTAGTGTCTCATTGTACTTGATGACTCCTCGGGTTAATGGCCAGCTTCATCTACAATTATCCGGTCCCAGCTGCATCTACAGTTGTCTGGTCCCACCTGTATGTATAGTTGTCCGGTCCCAGCTACAACTATAGTTGTCTGGTCCCACCTGTATGTATAGTTGTCCGATCCTGTTAATGTCCTATCAATCTTCCTTCTTCTGTAACTAATAAATAACACGAGTTACTCCCTCTTGTATTCACTAAACTTCTGTATGACTTTCTTTCAAACCTATCAGAACGTCGAAGTTCAGTTAGATGTGCAAATTCAAGTATTGGGAAGCCTTCTACTATAGAGAAGTCTAAACTCACTGTTTCCCCAGTGATCGTTTCGTGTTAACACAAATCCCCCATCTCTCGTGTTCTCTAATCTGTCTGATTACGAACATTCCCATGTAATCATACTTTCCAGGAGGCCTCACACGCTGCATATAGAAGACTAACCGTTCTCCTGAGAGATACCATTGCCTCATTCTTGTCTGTCTAGGCGTCACCTCACGGAAACACAATTACTTTGAAGTACCGATGTCTCAGTTGTCTTCTCTTTCATTACTCAATGTAAATGTACCACAGCTAGTCTTGCTGTGAAATAACATTTTAGTGCACAGAAAAATATTGATGTGAATGATAAAATCGCCATGTCCCAACGACTTTATCTCCTGTCCGTCAATATAGTAGTTGTAGCTACACCATATTCATCAGCGTGCTGTTGTGAATTGTGCCACGAATTGTTTCTCCTGCCTGCTGCACTTTGTATACAACGCATCTCACAGGCCTCGATCTTACGTCTAATAGCCATGTCAAAAACGTCTTCACGAATGACTGATTACAGAAATGTAAAAGGTAAGCAGCTTGTATACAGAAAACAGCAATATCAATTAAATTACAAGAATTACAATTTAAAATGTACCATATACATTTTATAACTGCAGGCTTGTTCAACTGGAACACGCAATAGTTCCCTGTATCAACAATAGAAAGCCTAGTGATGCATGGGATATATTGGGTGTGAAGTGCAATATGACATTCGTAATAACATAACACACAATCTGAATGTGTACACACCATTTTATATATATATTGTGTAGGTGTTTTATGTGATATATAACTCTGAAACTTTATGTCGGTGCTGGGGGAAGGTAGTTTGAGTTTAGAAGATTGCAAATGTTGGCAATCACGCACGTAAACTATAGAAATATATGTTAAGGAGTGTAATGTTGTCTCAATAGTACAGATTTCATTTTAACAGAACATATGATTAGGAGCAAATTTAGTCTAAACAAATAATGATGTCAAAGTATATAATATTCTAAGTATATTGTATAAATGTAAATAATGATGTCAAAGTATATAATATTCTAAGTATATTGTATAAATGTAAATAATGATGTCAAAGTATATAATATTCTAAGTATATTGTATAAATGTAAATAATGATGTCAAAGTATATAATATTCTAAGTATATTGTATAAATGTAAATAATGATGTCAAAGTATATAATATTCTAAGTATATTGTATAAATGTAAATAATGATGTCAAAGTATATAATATTCTAAGTATATTGTATAAATGTAAATAATGATGTCAAAGTATATAATATTCTAAGTATATTGTATAAATGTAAATAATGATGTCAAAGTATATAATATTCTAAGTATATTGTATAAATGTAAATAATGAGGTCAAAGTATATAATATTCTAAGTATATTGTATAAATGTAAATAATGATGTCAAAGTATATAATATTCTAAGTATATTGTATAAATGTAAATAATGATGTCAAAGTATATAATATTCTAAGTATATTGTATAAATGTATTGGCATCTCAATATATTACTGGCGTATTTTTTTCCTTTATTTTGGGATATGGGACGTATGCGCAGGTACAATTTGATATTATTCTAACTTGGAATAATTAAAATATGATCTAAAGAAAAAAGTAATAGCCGGCCTTTTATATGTTAATGGGATAAAGAAAATACATTTTTTAAGAAAAACTAATGAATTTACTTTTGTTTGTGCGCTGTTCTTATATGTATTCCAATATTTTACTTTGTCTACAGATAAACGCAATTTCACTTACAGAAAATGATCGAACAACATCCAATTGTAAAGCAAGCAATTTTGGCATTTAATATTAAAATACTCATTTCTGAACTTGGTTGATACTTACTGCTTGTCTTTCGTGTTTTGTAATCCTGCTAGTATATCTACTCTATGTGTGGCGATATTTGTTTTGGTTTTGTTAAAGTATTGCCTTTCTTAATTCTACTGGCGAAAACACGAACCATTCACCACCTTAATGCCCTCTTTATTCTGTTATATTAAGACGTATTTATCAATGTATGTATGCTTACGGGGAACTGTTTGTAATATAGGCTCTGTGCGTTCCACTTTGGGAGTTTTGCAGTACAACAGTGTTTCCAATCCGTTCTGTGCGTGGAGAACTGGTCATACCGAGAAAAAAATCTCCTACATGCCCAATCTTCAGATAAGGCAGAGGATGCACTGACGTCATATTTGTCCTAACACAGTTGGCTGAACAATCAATATAGTATACTACTGGACAATATACCAGCAATGTACGCCAACAACGAAGGGGCAGTTAGAACAAGTATCAGACAGACAAGTTGGTTCCCTTTGATGAATGGGGTGCATCAATGATGTGGGCTATCCTGTCTTGTATTCAAAATCAATATGGATGAGACATTAGAATAGCCAATCTCTGTGAGGAGATGACCAGAGACTCTACAAAAAACAAGAGGACTTACAACAAACCTCACCTGTCTTCTAGAGTATGGCATGAAGAACAAATGTGATAAGACAGGAACTGGGACAATCCACCGTCAACCGCCACAGAGCAGAGTCCACACCGGCGGCAAAACCTTGGAGCAGGTAAGTGAATCTACGTCTGTACGTGGGAAGTGTCTTCACTTGCGACGACAGACTGGACATAGAGATAGAAAATAGAATTCAAAAGGAAAGTCAGATGCACCGCCAGTTAGCATAGATACTGAGTAAACCGAGTGTCACTATGTCGCCTAAACAGACGCTGATAAACACGTTGATCATCCCTACTTTATGTCATCAGTGCTAAACTTTGGACCTATTAGACGTAAGATTGAGGCCTGTGAGATGCGTTGTTTACAAAGTGCAGCAGGCAGGAGAGACAATTTGCCGCAAAAATTCACAACAGCACGCTGATGAATAAGGTGTAGGCTACAACGACTAACTACTATATTGACGGACAGAAGATAAAGTCGTTGGGACAAGGATGCAGTATGATCATAATAATAATAATGTTTTGCGTTGGCGTTAAAGGCCCGTTGCGACGGTCGACAACTACCAACTCCAACTAATGTCCCTGCGTAGTGTGTCGACCGAAATCCCTACAGAATTCCCAGGAAGAGCCCAGTGTTCCGAAGCCTCGGGATGATGGCCGCGAGGAGTGTGTGCTGAGCCAGTGTTTGTGTCGGCCTTCCTAGTCTGTCCGTGTCTGATTCCCTGTTTCTTCTCATCCCGTCCTTGTGTCCGCCTTCTCGTCAACGTGACTCTTGCTGTACTGAGAATACGGGGTTCGGAGAGGTATGGTGTAACCTCCGGTGTAGAAGGAAGTCGGCTTCAGTCCAAGCAGGACGGCTCTTGAGTAGTAAAACCCTGGGCTGAATTATGTGGTGCAGTCAAGTGGAACGTTCAACGCCCTCCTGGACTGAATTCTTATGCAGCAAGATGCATCATAACAACGGGATAACCAAACGAAGGCCTCAGGAATTCCACAGAATAAAGTCCTTGATACCACCTAGTGAAGGAGTTGGGAATTATAATCCGAACAGGAACTAGCGGAAAACAGAAAACGACACAAACACCGGAACGAGTCGCGAGCGCAACCAGTCAGGCGCGGCCATCTTACTTTGCGGCGAAATCATACTACACGGGAGCTATAGGGTCACGAGCCAAAAATCGATATGGGTAAGAGTGGATCAAATAAATGCACTCAAAGTTTAGCATGGCACCTCATACCTAGCTAAATAATAAGTCTACACATACAGCTTGTCGTCGACGCTGTTAGGCGAGAGCAGAAGAAGAAGAAGAAGAAAAAGAAAAAGAAGAAGAAGAAACAGAAGAAGAAGAAGAAGAAGAAAATAGCAAGAAAATTGAACACGAAGTGATTTCGAGCCAGATATTTTGGGATTGCAAACCAAGCTTGCACATGATTTATGCCCCTACACCATGTTCTCTCTTTGTGTACAAAATTTCACAATACTAAATAATGATACACCCTAACTTTTCAATCTTTTCAAATAGTGGGCCACTTTTACAGTCACATATGTCAATATAATATCATTTCTGTTGCATTATATATTTATAACAGAGAAGAAATAATATATACTCCAATGTACGGGATCTCGTTATTTGTGTGAGACATGGTTGTAAGTTCCCTACCTGCCTCATTGCTTAGCTTCCGAAAATATAAGCCTCGTACCCATTTACGGCTGGGTAAAAATAATAAACTTACCCATCGTGTACATCCCAAAACAACACCTGGATAACTAAAAGCCTCTATCAATGTTATTACTCATTTAATCATTCATTTCTTACGACACTGAGAGACAATTTGTCCCCAAATAGTCAGTTTCACATTTATTCCTTAGGACACAGAGGGACAATATGCCACCAAATAGTCAGTTTCACATTTATTCCTTAGGACACAGAGGGACAATAAGTCACCAAACCGCTAGTTGCACATTTGTTCATTACGACACTATGCCACACATTAGCTAGAAACATGTATGTCTGTGGGCTAAAGTTGTTTCTTGTTTTTAAAGGAAGACCCAGTTGGGTTCTACATGTCTGGGACACACGGGAGATAAATACTTTCATCTCAACTAGCTTTGTAAGAAAGGCTAGGCTAGCGTTAGTGGAGACATAATTGTATTTGACAATACTGGCCTTGACCACCGGGCAGTATAATCGGTTCTGATTTGATGAGACTGGCATTTTCCATTCGATTACATACATGTTCTCACATACATCTTCCTTTTAGTTCTGTTCAATAATGGTGATACACAGATGACTTGGGTCAATGTCATAATATCTTTCTCCGTATTTATCTTTTTCTCTCTCTCATTCTCTTTGCGTGTATGCGGGGGTGTGTTTATGTTTGCATGCGTGTAAATGTTTGTTTAGGGTGTGTACATGTGTGTGTTTGTGTATACATATTAGTGCGTATCCATATGTGTATGCCCGGCCGCCCGTGCATGCCTGTGTGTATGTGTTGATATATACATGTGTGAGTGACTTTATGTGTGTATGTGTGTTCATGTGTGAATGAGTGTGCGTGTGTCTATGTACATGTTGTGTTTATATGTGCATGTGTCTGTTCACGTATGTTCATGTGTGTATGTATATGTGCCTTTTTTGCACACCAAATCAAAACGTCTTGTTAGTTATTAACTTCGCTTTCGTTATATGTATATGTATCACGAATAACCCCCATAATATATAACGGTTAAAAACTGTCATAACAAACGCGCCGTTTGTAGCCGCTATCTGTGACACTCATGTGCTGTCTAAGTGCTAGGAAGTTTCTTCTCCCGGGACAGTGGCTGATTGTTGAATCTCAGTCTAGTGAACTAAGCGTGTGCAGTTCAAATACCCCATACATTCCATTAAGTGGCGTGGTGTGTTCAAGGAAGTGGCCGGAGTAACACTTCAAGTCTAAGTTTTCAAAGCAAGCTAAAATTCATTGTCAGTTTTTGGAGAATTATTTGTAGGGGATACATTGTGTTTTCTTTCTTAGCTTCGTGTTGTCAATAGAACCATTGTTGTTGTTCTAAATTTAATAACTAACCAGGTTGGTGTGTATTGTTTATTTACAATTTGTTTCCCAAATACGTGTTCATATTTGCAGTGAATTATCGGTTTTATAACTTCTGTAAATTGTTCTGTTTTTGAACAAGTCCAGAGTAATAACATCATTTTAAAATGCTGATAGTGAAGCGTAGCATGAAATAATATGTGTGTAGTTGTGATCAATCAACCGTGTTGTGCTTCATGTGTGACAACAACAATTGTAGACAGGGAAGTGTAGGGAACCGGTCCTTCCCATGTCTCCAGTTTTCTAGTGATGTTTCCAAGTTGTGTTGCTTTTCTTGCAAACCATACTGTTGAAATGTTAAGTATCTCTTGGTCGTACTGTTGTTAGTTCTGTTCATCGATGTTAAGAATCGACGTCACTGCACTCTGGGTAGATCAATAGTTGATCCATTGTCCCACAGTAAATTGTGAAGTGTGTGAATACGGATGGTTCAACAAGTATACTCCCGAGTAAGGTAGGCCTCAAGTAACCCATCAGTTAATAGAGGGTTCTTCTTCTTTTTCTTCTTTGTACGCAGTCAGACAGTAACCATTATTTTTTCGAAAAAAGCGGCGATCATCCTGAGGCTGTCGCCACTGCCATAGAGCTTGTCTTGCAGTTCCACTGGTGATGGCCATATCTGCTCTCTCTGATCCTCGTATGTCAGGCAGTTCTGCAGCAGATGTTCAGCGGTCATTTTCCCGGTACCACACGGGCATTCGTCGGTACCACCTATCTTCAATTTGTTGAATAGGTGGTACCTCAGTCTTTTGTGGCCAGTGCGAAGTCTGAAGACAACGACCTGCTCTCTTCTGTTCAACTGGTAATATGCATCGTTTTTGGTGTAACCAGTATGTTCGGTTTCCCATTTGGTCATGTATCTGGCTTTAATAAGCCGTTTTGACTCTTCGTACGTCATACTAGTATCTGTTTGTGGTAGTCTTGCACCTTCTTTAGCCAGTCTGTCTGCCTCCTCGTTGCCTTGGATGTTGCAGTGTGATGGGACCCACTGTACCACAACCCTTTTTGGTGCGGACTGCTGGCATAGTTGACAGAGTACTGCTCTTAAGTCATTAAGCTCAGTGTTTTTCTGGCTTTTTAGCGCTGTGACTACGGCCAGAGCATCTGTAAGCAAGACTGTATGGCTTTCATTTTCTTTATGTGTCACCATTTCTTCCTCTGCCGCCCTCAGTGCCTCTGCCTCGGCTCTGAAATTGCTTGTTTACTTACCAGTAGCGAATGACAGTGTTATTTTTCTGCCATTTGGTAGGTTCAGGAATGCTCCTGCCCCTCCGTATTGTGTAGTGTTTGTTACAGAACCGTCAGTGTATGCATGGGTCCAGTCCATGCTTGGGTAGTTTTTCGATATAAAATTAGGGTAGTATCTCTCCTTTCTTTTTCAGTCTGGCAGTTTTTGTTTCCAATACCTGGTATATTTTCTACCACGTCTGGAAGTATATCCTGCCTCCAGGTAGGTTTTCGTATAGTAGTGATGGGATTTGGTGTTGTTAGTGCGTTTATGGGATCTTCGTGCATCTTTGCTTTGGCTATTTCATAGAGGGTTCAAGTAAGCTGCTAGTTAAGGGAGGAGGGTTCAAGTATCCCCCGGATGAGTTGTAATAATGTGTTTATTTCTTCAACTTGAACTATTTGAATGTGCTCGTTGTTATAGCGACAGACATATTGTTTAAAAGTTATAGCTTGCGTTGGCTGTGTACTTTAGCTGAGGTCTGCTTCTCTTTCCTCTTGGTATTACATTGTTTCATATTGTCCGTGCTAGTCCTGTGCTTGTCCGTGCTAGTCCTGTGCTTGTCCGTGCTAGTCCTGTCCTAGTCATGTGCTTGTCCGTGCTAGTCCTGTGCTAGTCCTGTGCTTGTCCGTGCTAGTCCTGTGCTAGCCCTGTGCTAGTCATGTGCTTGTCCGTGCTAGTCCTGTCCTAGTCATGTGCTTGTCCATGCTAGTCCTGTGCTAGTCCTGTGCTTGTCCGTGCTAGTCCTGTGATAGTCTTGTGCTTGTCCGTGCTAGTCCTGTGCTAGTCCTGTGTTTGTCGGTGCTAGTCCTGTGCTAGTCCTGTGCTAGTCCTGTCCTAGTCATGTGCTAGTCCTGTGCTAGTCCTGTGCTTGTTTGTGCTTATGGCCTTTTTATTCGTCTTTGGCGTTCGTCGTGAAAAAGCTGATTGTGACGTTGTACCGTAGTTTACAGCGAGGTTGCGATATTTGCCCCCTTTTGCTACGGCACATCCGATTTCAGCACGGCATTCTTTTGGGATCTGGGTTGCCTTCCCTTTTCGACCTTTGTGATTACTGTAGGTAGCAGCCGCTAGTTGACAGCAATATCTAGCTTTGTGATTACTGTAGGTATCAGACGTGTCACATACACACGCACCTTTCAACTACAAAATGATGTTCGTGTGCACTAAGTGCCCAGTCAAAGAACAGCGTGATGATGTGCGTTTGACTTGTTTCATTAATTTTTTTTTCGATGTGAGAGGTCAGCGCAAGAGGGGGGGAGGGTTGGAGAGGCAAATTGACTTTCTTGACATTTTGTAAAGGAGATTTAAAAGGAAATGGTTTCTGTTCACGATAGAAGTGTTTGTCATGGGCCGAAATAATACAGTTCTTCAGTTCCGTTGCTTTTCCACATCTCAAAATAATAATGCGCCAAAACTTTTGAAAATATGTCATATCACATGAATTAATTTTCGTTTTATTGTATAATGTTGCACGTCCTTCGTGATGTTTTGTAATTGTAATACCACTAGATCCAAATATCACAGACAGTTAATAAAATTAATATATAGGACTTTGGAACCTTATAAAATTCAAAGATTGTTAGGGTTATTGCCCTTCGCTATGTCTAAGTCATAGTCATAGTCATAGTCGAACTTTCGATCTAAGAGGGCATTAGCCCTTGTGCAGTTCCCAACTCTTGTGCGAGTTGGTCATCCTAAGGCTGTCGACACTGCCATAGAGCTTGTCTACTGTTGCCACTGGTGATGGCAACATCTGCTTTCTCCGATCCTCGTATGTCGGGCAGTTTTGCAGCTAATGTTCAGCGGTCATTTTCCCGGTACCACACGTGCATTCGTCGGTGCCACATATCTTCAATTTGTTGAATATGTGGTACCTCAGTCTATTGTGGCCAGTGCGAAGCCTGAAGACCACGACCTGCTCTCTTCTGTTCAACTGGTAATAGGCATCGTTTTTGGTGTAGCCAGTATGTTCTGTTTCCCATTTGGTAATGTATCTAGCTCTAATAAGCCGCTTTGACTCTTCGTATGTCACACTGGTATCTGGTTGTGGTAGTCTTGCACCTTCTTTTGCCAGTCAGTATGCCTCCTCGTTGCCTTGGATGTTCCAGTGGGAAGGAACCCACTGTACCACTACCCTTTTTGGTGCAGACTGCTGGCATAGTTGACAGAGTACTGCTCTTAAATCATTAAGTTCAGTATTTTTCTGGCTTTTTAGTGCTGTGACTACGGCCAGGGCATCTGTACGCAGGACTATGTGGCTTTCATTCCTTTTACCTGTCACCATTTCTTCCACTGCCGCCCTCAGTGTCTCTGCCTCCGCTCTGAAATCGCTTGTGTATTTTCCAGTTGCCACAGACAGTGTTATTTTCCTGCCATTTGGTAGGCTCAGGAATGCCCCTGCCCCTCCGTTCTGTGTTGTGTTTGTTACAGAGCCGTCGGTGTATGCATGGGTCCATTCCATGCTTGGGTAGTTTTTCGTTATAACTTAACTTAACGTCTTTATACTGGTTTAGAAGACCCTGCAGAGTCTGTATACAACCAGTTATGTAGCTCAGGGTAGTATCTCTTCTTTCTTTTTCAGTCTGCAGTTTTTGTTTCCTATACCTGGTATATTTTCTACCACCTCTGGAAAAATATGCTGCCTCCAGGTAGGTTTGCGTACAGTAGGGATGGGCTTTGGTGTTGTTAGTGCGTTCATAGGGTCTTCGTGCATCTTTGCTTTGGCAATTTTGCAAAGTTTCTCCGCTTTAGTTTCCCATTTCCAAAATTGTTTAGTCTCTGTTGCATTGCGAGGGTCAGTCAGTCTTCTGGGTTTCTCTGATTGCTGTTGGGCTCTGCAGTCTCTTCTGTCGGTCATGGATTGCAGTTTTGTAATCTCTTCAAGTTCTACAATTGGCGTTGACTTAATGCCTCCTGTTATAACTCTCATGGCTTGGTTTTGGAGTTTGCTAATTTTATCGAAGTTCGCATTTGCTGCAATTGTCCATGCCGCAATGCCGTACTCGAGGACTGGTCTCACTCTTCCAGTGTACAGTTTCTTTAGTATTCTTTCGTCTGCTCCCCAGCTTGTGCCAGTAAGTTTCATCATGATTGCCATTCTTTCTCTGGCTCTCATTCGGTTTCTCTCGATCTGACTTTTCTATGTCATTGCCACCAGACACAACATTTGGCTTCCTGCCACCAGACACAACATTTGATTACCTGCCACCAGACACAACATTTGATTACCTGCCATCAGACACAACATTTGGCTACCTGCCACTAGACACAACATTTGTTTACCTGCCATCAGACACAACATTTGGCTACCTGCCACCAGACCCAACATTTGATTATCTGCCACCAGACACACCATTTGGCTACCTGTAACCAAACACAACATTTGGCTACCTGCCACCAGACACAACATTTGATTACCTGCTACCAGACACAACATTTGGCTACCTGCCACCAGACACAACATTTGGCTACCTGATACCAGACACAACATTTGGCTACATGCCATCAAGCAAAACATTTGCCTCATCGAATATTTAGATGCCAGAATCCCAGAATTAAACAAGAACATCTCTGTCTCCTGCTTGAGGCACTTGAACGTTCTCGGAAAACTTGTTATTCATTCTGTTGTCTGGCACGTTCAGAAGGACAATTAAGTGAAGTAGTGCGTGCGTCCCGGCATCTGTCGTTCATTACTGAACTACTGTGTTTGTGCCCGGTGATAAGTCTGCTTGGGGAGCGGATTTGCTCTGCCTTGATGGTTTGTGCGTGCATAGTGCACGCTGTTTTGATTGGTCTTGGGGGAGGGGGGGGGGGAGTGCATCTGTTCTCTTTCGTCAAATTTATGAATCTTTGGGAAATTATAAATGCTGGTAAGGTTAAGGATGAGTCTGAAATTGAGAGAAAAGAGAAAATGTAAATATGCATTGTACATTAGTTGGAAGATGTGTACTTAGCCAAACGACGTCTTTCTAAAGATCTTCTAGAGAAACGTGCTTCCAAGTCGGTGGGAACATATCTACCATGGAGAAGGTCACTTATTGACCAACCGACTTCTAGAATAACTGATACAGAGAAGGTCACTGATTGACCAACCGACTTCTAGAATATCTCCTACACAGAAGGTCACTGATTGACCAACCGACTTCTAGAATAACTCCTACACAGAAGGTCACTGATTGACAAACCGACTTCTAGAATATCTCCTACAGAGAAGGTCACTGATTGACAAACCGACTTCTAGAATAACTCATACAGAGAAGGTCACTGATTGACAACCCGACTTCTAGAATATCTCCTACAGAGAAGGTCACCGATTGACAAACCGACTTCTAGAATATCTCCTACAGAGAAGGTCACCGATTGACAAACCGACTTCTAGAATATCTCCTACAGAGAAGGTCACTGATTGACAAACCGACTTCTAGAATATCTCCTACAGAGAAGGTCACGGATTGACCAACTGGTTTCGAGCATACCTCCTACAGAGACGTTCACTGATTGACCAACTGGCTTCGAGCATATCTCCTACAGAGAAGGCCACCTGTTGATTGACTATCTGGCTTCTAGAATGCCTCCTACGTAGAAGGTCAGTTTCAACATTCTGACCAAGACCCAGGATTCCCTCCACGATGTGCACATGGAAACAGCGTGAATTAAAACTTAATAAGAGAAATTAAAGGCGTCACATATGCTTTTAAAATAACTGTATGATTACGATAAGAGTGTGGGCTTTCACTACGAGAATAATTGAAGATGCCGTTAACACATGTGTTTAGTTTTGGGAATATGGTGTTTGACCAATATTTGTCTTGACCAACGACACATTAGAGGTGATGTGGTCAACACCAAACCGCCACTTGTACTTTCCTAGATTATGCTGGAACCCAGTTGTTAAAGCTGGGTCACCCCATAGGCTGTTTTGCAAAAATCCGGCAACGGCTGGGAACTGCGAATGTACTAACCACTACCTCGGCTGTCTTTTGCTATCTCTGTTTAACATGTATGTGGATAGAATAGCAATAACAACCAGCCAAATCACAGTAACAAGTGGAATTCAACATAGAAAGGGGATGAGCCCAAATCATTACGTGAACAACGATATACAAACGACCAAAGCATGATATACAAATGACCAAAGCATGATATACAAACGACCAAAGCATGATATACAAACTACCAAAGCATGATATACAAACGACCAAAGCATGATATACAAACTACCAAAGCATGAAATACAAACGACCAAAGCATGATATACAAACTACCAAAGCTTGATATACAAACGACCAAAGCATGATATACAAACGACCAAAGTATGAACTACCAAAGCATGATATACTAAGACTAAGAAAGACTCAAATACTTATGAATGCACTTGGTTCCTCTTATGAAAGATTTATCGTGAGAATTAGAAAATCAAAGATGGAAATTAAGAAGGTTGGTAGAAGACCAGACACACGTAGCTTGCACGTAAACAATATCAAACTTAAGTAGGCCCAAGAGTTCCAATACCTGGTTAAAATGATCAATTGAGATATTCTGAATAAGGTGAGACATAGTCCCTGTACTGAAACAAGGTGAGTAATAGCCCTTGCACTCAAGCAAGGTGAGTAATAGCCCTTGTACTGAAACAGGTGAAGAGTAGCCCTTGTACTGAAACAATGTGAGAAATAGCCCTTGTACTGAAACAAAGTGAAGAATAGCCCTTGTACTGAAACACGGTGAGGAATAGCCCTTGTACCGAAACGAGGTGAGGAATAGCCCTTGTACCGAAACGAGGTGAGGAATAGCCCTTGTACCGAAACAAGGTGAGGAATAGCCCTTGTACCGAAACGTGGTGAGGAATAGCCCTTGTACCGAAACAAGGTGAGGAATAGCCCTTGTACCGAAACAAGGTGAGGAATAGCCCTTGTACCGAAACAAGGTGAGGAATAGCCCTTGTACTGAAACAAGGTGAGGAATAGCCCTTGTACTGAAACAGTGTTAGGAATAGCCCTTGTACTGAAACAGTGTTAGGAATAGCCCTTGTACTGAAACAGTGTTAGGAATAGCCCTTGTACTGAAACAATGTGAGGGCTAGCTTTTGTGCTGAACACATTTCAAGACAGTAAATACAACGGTTCTGACATCTCATGAAAGCAAAATCTTATCAACTTTCACTACGTGCTGACAACGCAAGAAAATCTGGCTACAAGGCACGAGGAAGATCGCCTGGCAGATGGGCTGATAGATAACATATGTAGAAATCACAAAAACGCGGGCTAACAGCACCCAACGCAACACGTTTGGCCGAAGAAAGGAGAGTAAAGCTCCCTACGCCGCGTAACGAGGAACACAATGAAACGGTAATGTAAGTGTGCGACGTAAGCAACACATATTAACAAATATGCTGAGCTGTACCAAATGTGGAGCTGTACCGAGTATTGAGCTGTGCCGAGTGTGAAGCTGTGCCGAGTGGGGAGCTGTACCGAGTGTTTTGCTGTGCCGAGTGTTGAGATGTACCGAGTGTGGAGCTGTACCGAATGCAAAGCTGTGCCGAGTGTAAAGCTGTGCCGAGTGTTGAGATGTACCGAGTGTGGAGCTGTACCGAATGCAAAGATGTGCCGAGTGGGAAGCTGTACCGAATGTGGACCTGTAGAGCTGGGTCGAGTGCGGAGATGTGCCTAGTGTAAAGCTGTGCTGAGTGTGAAGCTGTATCGAGTGTGAAGCTGTGCCGAGTGTGGAGCTGTGTTGAGTGTGAAGCTGTACCGAGTGTGAAGCTGTACCGAGTGTAA
The DNA here is from genome assembly GCA_036924085.1 of Ariolimax columbianus. Lineage (NCBI taxonomy): Eukaryota > Metazoa > Mollusca > Gastropoda > Stylommatophora > Arionidae > Ariolimax > Ariolimax columbianus. The sequence continues at coordinate 171,609,415 of JAVGWX010000001.1, forward strand.
AGCTGTGCCGAGTTTGGAACTGTGCCTAGTAAGGAGATGTGTCGAACATCGCTGAAGTCTAAACCATTTTAAGAGAATAACTTTTAAAACGCACAAAAATAAATGAAATATTTACATCCACTCAAAATGGCGATGCCCTGTGGGAAGCGAGTTTACAAGTGCAGATAATTATCCTAGTTGCTCGACTTCTACCCTGTAGGGGCTGAGTAACTTTGTGTGTATAATAATAATTGCACATCACAAGCGAAGATGGTGGGTGTCAGATATATGTAATCAGAAGCAACCGTAATATTTGATACAGGAGAAAGATTGTGCCGTTTGTCTGTCTGTCGCATCGCTATGACTTGCGCTTCGATCATTTGCAGAAGGTTCGCGCTGTCGTTATCCGCACTCTCTTGTCTTGAGTTCTCCCGGTCCAGTGGCAAAACTTTATTGAGACGACTCAAGCTAGCACAGGATGCAGAGTTTTTCGTATAGTTTATATCGCGAGGCATTTCTCATTAAAAAAGGCAGTTTATTAATGCTTGCAATTGAAAACGCAGAGAAACAGAGGATTCACATATCATTTCTTTGCATGGTGGAGGGGCCGCTCCCTGTTGGTCTTCAGGCAGGCCACTATTGGGTGGGAATTTAATAAACATTTGATCTTTTGCATGAACGTTGACTAAAAGCTTGATCTTTTCGATTTTCAGTTGCCCAGGGTTTTTCAATCTCCGATAGGACTTAGCAGCTCGATCTCACAATAAGACCAGAGAATGCTTGAACTTGCAGAATTTGAACACCAACCGTTTTGCCCGTTCGTTTATTTCTTGATCTTTACCTCTCAGTTATATTGATCCTGGCGGCTTATTATAGGGGCAGACAATAAGAAACGGTTCAAGAACAACGGGGTGATACAGGCAACAATGTGTGATAACAGGCAACAATGTGTGATAACAGGCAACAATGTGTGATAACAGGCAACAATGTGTGATAACAGGCAACAATGTGTGATAACAGGCTACAATGTGTGATAACAGGCAACAATGTGTGATAATAGGCAACAATGTGTGATAAAAGGTAAAATGTGTGATAACAGGCAACAATGTTACAACAAAACCCCACAAAAAACCACAAAGAGAGATATAAGTTTACAGTCTATCGGGACATTGGGGAGTGATTGCGTTCTCCTCGTTCGCTTTGTTTCCTTCGGTTAGAGCGTGTGGAACTGTCTTTCGTACTTGTCGACCGAGTGCATCCAACTTCAGTACGAATTTTACAAATATATTTACTTTCAATGCAGGTACTGTCAAGCTTGTTCATGAATCCGAAAAGAAGTTGTGTGGTGTGTCACCAACCGCTTCGTCACGCTGACTCCCACAAACATCCATTACCCACCATGGACAGGAACGGGTGGAAATGTGTGATCGACTGCGCCAGTCGAACTGCACATCCAGAATAGATAAAGCGAATACGATCATATAATAAAAGCGATCATTCGCGTGCAGAAGAAATAAACAGTTTTGAAGCCAGATCCCCACAATCAGGAACGATTTTCTATCTCCTGGAGCTGAACGCAGGGAATTCAATTAGACCGGTGTATGCTTTAATGTTCCTAAGTGCAATATAGGCTGACGTAGACGATCACGACTGTCATTACTTTATGTAGGTATTTCCATTTATTTGATTCTGTGTTGTTATTTTCCTCAATGTTTCTAAGTACCACGTGAAAACTGCCCAGAACCATTCGTCAAAGGACCTTCTCATTATTTGCCTGTTATATGTTCTTCTGACTGCAACCATACCTTCTAACAGCTCTAGTATAATATTGTCCCCGAACAGTGGTCTCCCTCGGAACATCGTCAGTAGTAAAATATGCGTACCTCTGACATCTGTAAGCTGACTGTTAACAGTTTTTTTATAAATACACCGTATCGATCTTGTATAACAGTCAGTGATTTTAATGTTTAACTTAATTATCCATGGCTCGCATCCATATGGCGATGTCGGTTGTATGTAACTTTTAAACAATTCACTTATTGCTCAAGATTTGTTACCTTTGCAATATCGAATGTAAGTATGGATGTATATTCGACAGTTGATGGGCAGACAAGCGGTTTCAAATCAAAGGACATCAATAATAAATAATGCAGAGATTCGACTGAACGTAAATATGTTTGAGATGGCTACAAAGTTTACATAATATACCATTAAAACAAAACAATTGCAGGCCCATACTTGCGCCACTGCTGTGGTCTCTATCATTATTATGTTTGCTATAATTGTAATATCATGGACGAACAAGTCCAAATATTCGATTCGTCTTCGATTCGATGCCAAAAAACGACTCGTTGAATTAATCGTATTGAAACAGTGCCCTGATACACAAATAGATCACTAGAGCTATAGATGATCAATAGATCACAGTGATCATTCTAAACCCGAAATGTTCAACCTCCTATCATTCACCGTTGGATTTATCTATCCACTTGTGTCGTTAAGCGTCGCAGGGAGTTTGACATGCCATACTTTGGTCACGTGTGTTGCATCGTTCGATATAACCCCGTTCTGTTGTAGAATGTCGTATATGTTCTCTATACATCTGCCAAGCGGTCTTTCTTGAACCTTGTAGACAGATCTGCTTTGGGGTGTAAGCGCACAGTGGTGGTTGATCAGTTTCATTCTCATAAGGTGACTTCTGCCTTGATATGTCGCCATCACAAGCGGTTGTTGTTGAGTGATGACAATGAATAACTGTACTCTTTTGTGCGCCATGAAAAGGGCGTTAGGTGGCGGATCGCACCAATCTTCCTCACATCCTGAGCGTGCTCATGAAGGTGGACGGAGGTCCTTCAGGCGCTTCTGCTATGCTTGGCTTCATCTGTGTGTCGCTCATTACAGGCATCACGTCGCTCTCCCACCTTGTTAGCCAGACTGCCATGAAACAGCCTGTTTTCAGAGAGAACTGCGTGGAAGTGATTTCGTGGTTTTAGTTAACAATATTCGCCGGACCCTGACAAAAATTATCTGATCAATATGTTCTGCCTAACCAGACGTTCATCCCCTCTCACACCCCCCCCCCCCCTACAAGATGTAGTTTTGACCTATTTCTTAGATCCTCGTTTCTCAATGTATATCTACTGGTGACACCAATAACTATCCTTAGACGTCATTCCACACGGTATAATGTTCATATCATGTGTCTTGGATACCGACCCCGTTTGATATTAGTATGACAGAGTTGCTATACATGTACTGTTTATCAGGTGTTACTTTAGTGCCAAGCTGTTGGCATGTGGTAAGTAGTGGTGACAGATATATTAAAAACCTCGTGATCTCTGGTTTCAAAGTTTCTATCAAATCTTCATTCTTCTGTTAAAATACTTGCCAGGAATTTGAAGTCTTGGGCTCTTTAAGTAGGATATTGTTTACATGAAACTGTTTAATGAACATGATATTTGATATTGTTTACGTGAAACTGTTTAGTGAACATGATATTTGATATTGTTTACGTGAAACTGTTTAGTGAACATGATATTTGATATTGTTTACGTGAAACTGTTTAGTGAACATGATATTTGATATTGTTTACGTGAAACTGTTTAGTGAACATGATATTTGATATTGTTTACGTGAAACTGTTTAGTGAACATGATATTTGATATTGTTTACGTGAAACTGTTTAGTGAACATGATATTTGATATTGTTTACGTGAAACTGTTTAGTGGACATGATATTTGATATTGTTTACGTGAAACTGTTTAGTGAACATGATATTTGATATTGTTTACGTGAAACTGTTTAGTGAACATGATATTTGATATTGTTTACGTGAAACTGTTTAGTGAACATGATATTTGATATTGTTTACGTGAAACTGTTTAGTGGATCTGGTGTTCTGCTATTCCCCATAGTTTCTGTCTTCAATGTCCTAGTCTTCCTATTATATCTCTCACAGGCTGTGCCTAACGCATTTGTATGATTGTGCAGCCGATCTTAATTCTCGTCCATTACACCAGGGGATGACACATTTTAGATCTTGGGTCAAGGTCAAAGATATATGAGCCAGTCATAGCGCTGGCTGGACAGGGGGGAATTGGGCTAGTAAATACTTCGGTCCTACTTGGGCGAGTAAATACGACTTCGGTCCTACTTCGGTGAGTAAATACGACTTCGGTCCTACTTGGGCGAATAAATACAACTTCGGTCCTAATTGGGCGAGTAAATACAACTTTGGTCCTAATTTTGCTAGTAAATGCGACCTTGGTACTAAAATTGTAGACACTACAGCAATCTTTCATGGCGCCCTGTTGACTTGTCCTCCAGAATTTGTCTTGCCCTGCAATAAACTGTTGGTATCTGCAAAGCTTGATTATTTTATAATCATAGAAATTATCCATAGACGTTTGAATATCACTTCTTAATGCCAAACGTTCACTCACTATTCCAATAAGTCATCATGTTCGGCCGGACAGTAAAAGTGGGTTCTTGTTGACAGAACACTGTTCCAGCTAGAAAACACTGCTGGAACAAGATACAGAGGATATTAAAGAGTAGTACTACCTGATAATGTAGTAGGTTGACATGAGAACATAAATAACATCAATGATAAACAGTATTATCAACCGTGGTTTATGTTCCTCTTCCTCTTTGTCATCGTACATGACAAAAATCCCACTACCAACCCCCGAGAAGGGCTTTGCAAGAAGCAAGATGTAGTCCGAAGAACGGAATGCGTTGTGTCGTAGTTTACAGCTTGATTGCGTCATCTGCACCTTTCAGTCCGACACATCCAACTTTAACAGGCATTTTTTTTAATGCAGGGTTAGCCTTCGCCTTTTCGATCCCTTCTCCTTATCCAGTCTGCTTTGTTATAACCTGTTTTCCAGGATCATCACGTGGAGGTGTAGAAGGGTCTTGGCAGTTCTGAGTAGCTGGCTCTGAAGCTAGCAGTCAGCTTTGGGTTGCTGACCTCTATAACTCATGCACTGCTCAGCATCTTCAGACCTGGGTTTATGATGAGACATGGTCACTTACACCTGTCGACTGTCAAATTGTACACAAGAATATAAAATGAAAGACTGTGTCTAAAAATATTGTTAACAATTTATGGGCATTCTTGTGCTTACCGATCAGTAAATGAGAGATCGTTATTAATTTTAAAACCTGTATCAGCAAACTTTGAATGTTTTTATTTTGGTTCAATCAATCAATCGAAGTTCTTCAAGTGTCCTATACGGTACATAGGCGGACTCCATTGATCTCCAGTTTAATCTGTGTGACGTCACAGTTTTTAGTTCATGAATGTTGCGCAACCCCATAATGGATCCCTCTCTAACAATTGTTCAGCGGAGAGTTCTTTTTTGGGTCTTCCTCTTTTCCTGTTACCAGATGGTGATCACATAAATGCTTACAGGGGCAGTCTGTTGCTATCCATGCACGGCTATCCATGTACTATGTATGAGCACGGCTATCCATTCTAAGAACATGTACTATGTTTGAGCACGGCTATCCATTCTAAGAACATGTACTATGTTTGAGCACGGCTATCCATTCTAAGAACATGTACTATGTTTGAGCACGGCTATCCACTCTAAGAAAATGTACTATGTTTGAGCACGGCTATCCATTTTAAGAACATGTACTATGTTTGAGCACGGATATCCACTCTAAGAACATGTTCTATGTTTGAGCACGGCTATCCATTCTAAGAACATGTACTATGTTTGAGCACGGCTATCCATTCTAAGAACATGTACTATGTTTGAGCACGGCTATCCACTCTAAGAACATGTACTATGTTTGAGCACGGCTATCCATTCTAAGAACATGTACTATGTTTGAGCACGGCTATCCATTCTAAGAACATGAACTATGTTTGAGCACGGGTTTTTCTCGAATGAGTGGTTACCGATCAGTAAAGTGGAGATTATTTTCAATTTTAAAATTATTATCAGCAAACTGTGACTGTTGTCTTGGTAACCCGAACAGTCAATTGAAGGTCATTCCCAATGACTGGAATATGATTAGCAAGCTTTGAATGCTGTAACTGTTCATCTTGACTCGATCACGTGACACAGGAACTGGCGTAGTCTCGATCATCGATCCCCAAAGTCCCCTGTCCCTAGTGGTATTTATCGAGAGCCTTCTGAATAATTTAAAAATGGAGTCTGTGGACTCCTGGTAAGCTCGCCATACATTACTTTCAGCATGCCGGCCTGTCTGTCTGTCTGTCCTTCTCACTGCCTGTCTGTCTGCCCGGTCGCCTCCCTTATGTCTGTCCTTTTGTCTGTCTGTCTGTCTGTTACTCTGCTTCTACTCCACCTACCCATAATCTCCACTCTCCCTTCCCATTGTAAATGAGCGAAGTGTAAGACAATGTAACCGTTTATCGGAAAAAAGAGCAATGCAGTATGCTGTCCTAAGCATGTCGCTTTTTACCTCAAAAGAAATAATGCCTCTCTGCTTAACAGAAGAAACGAAGAAACGCTCTTTACCTCAAAAGAAATAATGCCCTTCACCTTAACAGAAGAAACTCGCATCATCCCCCTCCCCCCTCCCCCGCTCCCACCCCCCCCCCCCCCAATAATGCTCCTCTCCTTAACAGAAGAATCGCTATTTACACTAACAGAAATAATGCCTTTCTCCTTAACAGAAGAAATGCTCTTTACACTAACAGAAATAATGCATTTCTCCTTAGCAGAAGAAGTGCCATTTACACCAAAAGAAATAATGCCTCTCTGCTTAACAGAAGAAACGCTCATTATCTCAAAAAAATAATGCCCCTCACCTTAACAAAAGAAACGCTCATCATTCCCCCCCCCCCCCCAATAATGCTCCTCTCCTTAACAGAAGAATCGCTATTTACACTAACAGAAATAATGCCTTTCTCCTTAGCAGAAGAAATGCCCTTTACACCAAAAGAAATAATGCCCCTCTCCTTACCAGAAAAAATCCCCTTTACCCCAAAAGACATAATGCCTTTCTCCTTAACAAAAGAAACGCTCTTTACTCCAAAAGAAATAATGCCTTTCTCCTTAGCAGACAAATCACCCACTTAACCCAGCAGACAAATCACCCACTTAACGCAGCATACAAATCACCCACTTAACCCAGCAGACAAATCACTCACTTAACCCAACATACAAATCACCCACTTCACCCAGCAGACAAATCACCCACTTAACCAAACATACAAATCACCCACTAAACCCAACATACAAATCACCCACTTAACCCAGCAGACAAATCACCCACTTAACCCAACATACAAATCACCCACTTAACCCAACAGACAAATCACCCACTTAACCCAACAGACAAATCACCCACTTAACCCAACAGACAAATCACCCACTTAACCCAACATACAAATCACCCACTTAACCCAACAGACAAATCACCCACTTAACCCAACAGACAAATCACCCACTTAACCCAACAGACAAATCACCCACTTAACCCAACAGACAAATCACCCACTTAACCCAACAGACAAATCACCCACTTAACCCAACAGACAAATCACCCACTTAACCCAACAGACAAATCACCCACTTAACCCAACAGACAAATCACCCACTAAACCCAACATACAAATCACCCACTTAACCCAACAGACAAATCACCCACTTAACCCAACAGACAAATCACCCACTTAACCCAACAGACAAATCACCCACTTAACCCAACAGACAAATCACCCACTTAACCCAACAGACAAATCACTCACTTAACCCAACAGACAAATCACCCACTTAACCCAACAGACAAATCACCCACTTAACCCAACAGACAAATCACCCACTTAACCCAACAGACAAATCACCCACTTAACCCAACAGACAAATCACCCACTTAACCCAACAGACAAATCACCCACTTAACCCAACAGATAAAAATTCCAATCTCACCAATACAATAAACGCCCCTTTCTCCAATTGAATACATTTCTCTTACCCCATATAGAATAAACTACCCTAATTTCTAGGAAGATGTTTTTAAACTGAGACTGTGCGCTGACTTCCTACATCACAACTGTCATTATTTCTGTTCTGTGATATTCCTAACAATTGACAACACCGCACTTCAGATATACCCATAGGTGTCCAGTTTCTCTCAGCAAAAAAAATTAAGAAGCTTCGGATACAGATGGTTGCTGTTGTTCGTTGGGTGTACACACTGTTGCTCCGTTTTCTCATGCGTGCAACACCGCAAGACTCTCATTCGAACGCAAAGATCTGCAGTCTTTGTCAAAGATCTGCACTCCGGGTCAAAGATCTACAGTTTGGGTCACACATCGGCAGGTTGGGTCAAATATCTGCAGTCTTGGTCAAAGATGTGCAATCTTGGTCAAAGATCTGCAGTCTAGGTCAAAGATCTGCAGCCTTGGTCAAAGATCTGCAGTCTTAGTCAAAGTTCTGCAGCCTTGGTCAAAGATCTGCAGTCTTGATCAAAGATCTGCAGTCTGGGGTTTGTTGTTTCATATGTCCCGATGTCATGATCCAGCAAGCGGCCTGATAGTCTTCAAAATGTCACCCCTTTTCCCACATAAATGGGTGCTTTTGAGACCAGAATGTCTGATCTTCCGTTGTCCTGAACTCCAGCATGACCAGGCATGTAGGTTTACATCAGCCTCTGGAGGCTTAAGTCTTTTACAGTTGTATCCATTCATGTCTTAGTCAATCTTTCCTAAGTCTAACTTAAGAGAGACTGTCACGATGATTGCCCTTGTTTCGAATGTACACGATAGCCAGCTAACAGCTGCGGTCACTACCTCCATCTGCATTCTAACACATTAGGCCCATGTCACGTCTGTCCTGCTCCGCTCAGGAACAACCTCGCCTCAAACTATGGCCGTTAGACCCAACCTCGCCTCTCAATATGGCCGAGAAGTTCCAGCCTAGCCTCTCACTATGACCTAGAAGCCCCAAATTGCCCTCTCACTATGGCCGAGAGACCTCAACCTGGTCTCTCGCTCTGGCCGAGAAGCCCCAATCTAACCTCTCACTATGGCCTAAAAGCCTCAACAAGATCATCTCTGACCGAGCCGTGCAGGTCCATCGGTACACATGACGGGATGACTGTCACGAGTGTTATAACCGATCAGCTGGTGAACCTCGAGCTCAGTTTATCCACACCACCCACTTCCGTCCGTGGACGATCTCTCTGTGACTACCTCACCTGGGTGGACCACGTGGCTCCTCACAAGTTTACCAACACCACCAACTTCCGTCCGTGTACGATCTCTCTGTGACTACCTCACCTGGATGGACCACGTGGTTCCTCACAAGTTTACCCACACCACTCACATCCGTCCGTGCACGATCTCTCTGTGACTACCTATTATTCTATCACCTGGGTGGACCACATGGTTCCTCACAAGTTTACCCACACCACTCACATCCGTCCGTGTACGATCTCTCTGTGACTACCTCACCTGGGTGAACGACGTGGTTCCTCATAAGTTTACCCACACCACTCACTTCCGTCCGTGTACGATCTCTCTGTGACTACCTCACCTGGGTGAACGACGTGGTTCCTCACAAGTTTATCCACACCACCCACTTCCGTCCGTGTACGATCTCTCTGTGACTACCTCACCTGGGTGAACGACGTGGTTCCTCACAAGTTTATCCACGCCACTCACTTCCGTCCGTGTACGATCTCTCTGTGACTACCTATTATTCTATCACCTGGGTGGACGACGTGGTTCCTCACAAGTTTACCTACAATCTTTTTCTCTGTGACTTCCAGCGATTTTGTAAATTATTTTTTTAACTACGAATAAAAGTCCATATGACAAGAATAGCTCTATGCACAGAAGAAATGTGTGTTTTCCTTCTATATTATTGATTGTATGTATTTTTGTTGTTATTGTTGCTGTTGCTCATTCGCTAAGGAAGCAATAATTGTGCTGTTATTTGTGCAAATGTTTGATATAAATAGCCAGACCATCGTAATGTGGGGATTGAGATGTAGCCACGCGAGCTGCATCGTTTATTTCCGCCACATGATTAGCTCCTTTCGCCTATTTGCTGTGTTTCAGTTGTATTCCAGGATTTTCTGCTATTGCACTCTAGATAGACCATAGGTGCACATTCTCTATCAACAAATATCGAAGAGTGTGGATACGGATTGTTCTCATGGCCTGCTGGTTGTACACACTCCTTACTTGTACACACTCCTTACTTGTACACACTCCTTACTTGTACACACTCCTTATTTGTATACACTCCTTACTTGTACACACTCCTTACTTGTACACACTCCTTACTTGTACGCACTCCTTACTTGTACACACTCCTTACATGTACACACTCCTTACTTGTACACCAAAACTACTCATGTTGAACTCACGTCTGATCCACAATTCCAGTCTGTGTAGTGCTAGGGGATAGCTAGGAGTGTTGTCACCTACCAGGTGGTCATTGATCGACTCCAGCTCATTGTGTAATGTATTTCTGTCATTAAAGTTCGCCGCCTTGCAAGATGTCTACGCTTTGTGCTTTTCAGTTGTTACACTACAAGGATTTTAGTTTGCAACATGAAATTGCTACTTCATCCCCAATTCCTATTAACTGTCTTTTACAAAAATCATTAAATGTTGGCCTGGTCATGACGTCATGCTGTCAACCTAAGAATCCGCTCCACCTCCACCCCCTTCCTCAGCACATATAAATGTTCTGTTAGTTTCTCTGTGGTAAAAATAAATAGCAGCGGAGCGGCACTGATCAGAAACATGTTGATAATGATATAAGCACGAATGGTTCAAATACCCCGCAGAAACATAAGCAAAACAAATACAGCGTTACGGCCTCAAAACATTAGGGACAAAGGAAAACACAGGAAGAAACATCTAACAAATCTCGAATATCATACACTAAGACTTGACACGAAGTATAGGTCTGTCGGCGGCCATTTTCAAGGTCAAGAGCAGCAGTGGCCAGGAATGTATGGGAAGCAATAATCACGATATACCAGTTAAGATAAAGCAAGCTGAACAGATAATCAATATGATTACTCAAAAACATGCATTCCACTATGCTTATATGTATATACATACATACATACATACATACATATATACATACATACATACATACACACATACATACATACAAACATACATACATACATACATACTTACATACACACACACACGCGAGCACACACACACTCGCGCACGTACGTGCATACGTACATGCATACGTGTGTGCCTGCGTGCGCTCGCTCGTACGTTTGTCGTCTCTGAAGAAGTCTTGTGGTCATAACATAAGTTTTGCTTTGCTTCTGTCCCAACTCAGTGTCTGCGCCATACTTGTATATGTTACTATCAAGTAAGTTTCTCTCTGTACAAATGGTTATGTTTTCCCCCAAAATTGAAACCCAATTGAATAGTTATTTTGCTTGGTTTAGCGAATTACTAATACTATCCCTTGTTGAGTTCTCCAAGTAAGAATATTTTTGCTATGTGTGCTTCTGTTTTGGTTTCCTGATGTGCATACCGACTTGTGGAGACGTTTAGGATTCTGTAAAGTGTACTGTCTCTAATCTAGTGTAAAGCGTACTGTCTCTAAGCTTGCGTAAAGCGTACTGTCTCAAAGCTTGTTGAAAAATAATTTCCGTAGTCGCTTTTTGCGACAAATAAATCACTCTCGCGTTGTCACAAGGAGGACATTAAGATAAGGACATTCTGCCGACATCTTTTGAGTCATGGACATTTCTGTACACGACAAAGCAGTTGGAGATGTGTACTTCTAATTTAGATCTGTCAAAACAGCGCGAAACCCGACACTGTTGAAAAGTCCCCGTCTCGCTACCCTTGGTTGTATACCTGGCGTAGTGGATCGGTTAGATGAAGGCAAGTTTACAATATATTAAACGCACAGACATATAAGGATAAGAGTGTAGATACATGAACAAGGAAAGCATAGATTCGTTACTGAACCAAGCACGACACACATTCTATACTCAACCAAGTACTACACAGATTGGTTACTGAACCAAGTACGGTACACATTCGTTACTCAACCAAGTACTACACAGATTCGTTACTCTACCAAATCCGGCACAGATTCATTACTTTACCAAGTACGCGAATGATTCGTTACTCAACCAAGTACTGCACAGATTCGTTACTCAACCAAGTACAGCACAGATTCGTTACTCTACCAAAAACTGCACAGATTCGTTACTCTACCAAGTACGCCACAGATTCGGTACTCAACCAAGTACGGCACAGATTCGTTACTCTACCAAGTACTGCACAGATTCGTTACTCTACCAAGTACGCCACAGATTCGTTACTCAACCAAGTACTGCACAGATTCGTTACTCTACCAAGTACGCCACAGATTCGTTACTCAACCAAGAACGGCACAGATCTTTTACAAAGACATCTGATAAATCCATTTGATCTGTAGACAAGTAGAGAATCGATTAGATACATTAGCAAGGGTTTAATCGATTATATATATGTATATAAGGAATCGATTATTTAAACAGGCGGGACATTGATTCAATAAGTAAGGGTATCTGTTAAATATTAAACCAAGCATCATATCGATTATATGATGAACTAAGCAGTGTATCGATTAAATGCGTAGCCGAGCCAATATGGTGATTATGTGATTTGTATAGGCCAAACCGACAAAATAAATCGTGAGATTTCATGAAAGATAGCTGCAGGATAGCTCAGCTGCAATCGCATCAAATCGATACATTAGCAGAGGAGAAACGACACGACAGGAGCTCAATCCTCCAACATCATGATTATTCCAACCAGGGTATAAGGTTGGGATGTATTGAATCTACGAAAAGCATATGTCAAAAAGGTCGAAGTTGCTCAGAGTTCAATAGGACGAAGAGAATGGACATTATCTCTAGCAACCCAGTACATAATTAGCTGACTTACCGCTCTAAATAACATAGTGGAAACTGCATTGTTAAAAAAATGCAGATGTGTCGGTAATCTAGTGCACATGTAGGACAAGAGATGTGTCGGTAATCTAGTGCACATGTAGGACAAGAGATGTGTCGGTAATCTAGTGTACACTTAGGACGATAGATGTGTCGATATTCTAGTGCACAGGTAGGGCAAGAGATGTGTCGATAATCTAATGCACAGGTAGGACAATAAATCTGTCGGTAATCTAGTGCACAGGTAGGACAACAGATTGGCACGAAAAAGTAACGTCCTGCTGCCCCCCCCCCCTCCACCCCCAACCTAATGTGCCGACTCTGACATCTACAAATGAGATGGAGAGATGTCCCGAGAAAACGACTTGGTCTACAAGGTACGCCAAGACATAAACATGACACAAGTCTGTGTCTAACTGGCGTCAGGCACTTCTTGTGTCTAACTGGTGTCGGGCACTTCTTATGTCTAACTGGCGTCAGGCACTTCTTATGTCTAACTGGCGTCAGGCACTTCTTGTGTCTAACTGGTGTCGGGCACTTCTTATGTCTAACTGAACACTAGCATTACAGAATGCAGATTTTTAAAAACCAGCTTCTAACATTTAAGGAAGAAGAGCGGATGCTAGATTGTTCATGCTGCCTTCTGGTCATGCATGTTATATTAAGTGGTCAAAGCGGGAAGTGGGAGCTGACGCGGACCTATCTTCCCATAATAGATAGTTCCATCAAGAATTAGATAAAACAACAGCACATGAAACATTAGTCAACTTGGCTAAAGAACAACAAAAGATGATACAACGGCAAAGAATTGTGGAAGAAATAGAACTATGTGTCCATTGTTAAGGGGTGAAGCTAGAAAAATAAGAAGTTTGGAAGAAATGTTTGCCGACTCTGGAGTTTTTGTTTCGTTGTTTTGTGAGTCGCTGCCCTAATTTCCGAAAACGTGTCAAAATTTTGGACACATTGTACGAATGGCTATAAATGAAACCATTTATTTATAAACGTGTACCTACGAACATCTGACATGAAGCCAGAAATCCAAGATCTGACTCTGCAGTGTATGCCGTCGCCATCTTTGTGTGCTAGATAATTCTGTAACCAGAAGTGAGGCATTTTTTTCTTCTCACTCTCGGGGGAGTTTAAACAGCCGAATAAAAATGTCGCGCCGCGGAGGGGGAAATACTGCGAGCTTCGGTATTGATTATCGATATTTGGTTACCTGTAATACCACCCATTTCCAATGCAACTTCAAAAACAATGACCCGTCTGGAAATAGACAGCACATGGGAGAATCATCTTTGTGTAAATCATATATTTTTCACTCCGGTGTTTTGAAGACGGCTCTTGTTTCGAAAGTAGATTGAATTTTTTTAAATGCAAATCTGAGAGCTGGCTCTCTTAGGTTATAATTAGATTGTGTATGGAGTATTTTTGCTGAGCTCTCGAACTGATGAACAGCGCGTGTATTGGAAAGTGCAGTTTCAAGCATGCGTTTTTTTCTACTGAGCAAATAATTATCGTTTGTTAGTGCTTCGTGTATCTACATTCAAGGGTAATTTTTTTAACGGTTTTCTACGTGCAAGGTTTGGTCATTCTGATGTCTCTACTTTCAAAAAGTGATGTTATTGTATACATTGTCAAAGACAGTCATTGTAGTGGCTTTACATTCAAAGAAGTGATGTTATTGTTGAAAAGTGCGCGATTTGTTCGTTTTGATGTTGAACATAACGTTTTTTTTGTAACGTTACTTTTGGATAAGATTTTCCGAAGATCTACGTCAGCCTGCGGCTGTCGGTATGGCACATAGTGATGGTTTTCTTCAAAATGGGGACAGCCTTCATAAACACAATACAGAGTGAACGGATTCTTAATTCTATTAAACATTAAACTTCTTTCTTTTGAGAATCAAAAATGTGCAATTGTAATATTAGATACAACGAGTAGAACTCAGTATCATTCTGGAAGATGTTCAAACTGAAGATGTGCATGTCATCTCTTAGACTGCAAACATGTCGTCGATACTAGATAGAACTCAGTATACCAGTTGACGTCGATACTAGATAGAACTCAGTATACCAGTTGACGTCGATACTAGATAGAACTCAGTATACCAGTTGACGTCGATACTAGATAGAACTCAGTATACCAGTTGACGTCGATACTAGATAGAACTCAGTATGCCAGTTGACGTTGATACTAGATAGAACTCAGTATGCCAGTTGACGTCGATACTAGATAGAACTCAGTATGCCAGTTGACGTCGATACTAGATAGAACTCAGTATGCCAGTTGACGTCGATACTAGATAGAACTCAGTATACCAGTTGACATCGATACTAGATAGAACTCAGTATGCCAGTTGACGTCGATACTAGATAGAACTCAGTATGCCAGTTGACGTCGATACTAGATAGAACTCAGTATGCCAGTTGACGTCGATACTAGATAGAACTCAGTATGCCAGTTGACGTCGATACTAGATAGAACTCAGTATGCCAGTTGACGTCGATACTAGATAGAACTCAGTATACCAGTTGACATCGATACTAGATAGAACTCAGTATACCAGTTGACATCGATACTAGATAGAACTCAGTATACCAGTTGACATCGATACTAGATAGAACTCAGTATGCCAGTTGACGTCGATACTAGATAGAAGTCAGTATGCCAGTTGACGTCGATACTAGATAGAACTCAGTATGCCAGTTGACATCGATACTAGATAGAACTCAGTATACCAGTTGACATCGATACTAGATAGAACTCAGTATACCAGTTGACATCGATACTAGATAGAACTCAGTATACCAGTTGACATCGATACTAGATAGAACTCAGTATGCCAGTTGACGTCGATACTAGATAGAAGTCAGTATGCCAGTTGACGTCGATACTAGATAGAACTCAGTATGCCAGTTGACGTCGATACTAGATAGAACTCAGTATACCAGTTGACGTCGATACTAGATAGAACTCAGTATACCAGTTGACGTCGATACTAGATAGAACTCAGTATACCAGTTGACGTCGATACTAGATAGAACTCAGTATGCCAGTTGACGTCGATACTAGATAGAACTCAGTATACCAGTTGACACAAAGAAAAGGCTTCCTTTAAGAGTACTACATAAATGGCTATCGTAAATAAAAACACATTTATTGGTGAAAGTATGTTGTGAATTTGAATCCTTACACAGTGGCATGAGGGATGGAAATAGCTGTTGTAGGTGCCACATATGGAGCACGGGGAATGCGTTGATAGTAGCCAGCGACTCATAGCTGGCTCGTGGCATCAGGTTCAGCGAATCCAGAGCTGACCAAGACCTTATTCTGCATCCAACCGGCGGCCCTTGAAACTGACTGCACTAGAGTAGTCTGGCTAAGAGAACATGGATCGTATTGGGAAGGCAGAGAATGTACTCTAAAAAGTCAGCCTAAACCGGCTGAGTCGGACCGAAAGGCGTAAATATCATAGCCTCGCTGTAAACTTCGACACAACGTCAGAGCGCCCTTTTTACGACGAACGCTGACGAAGAAGAAGAAGAAGAAGAAGAAGAAGAAGAAGAAGAAGAAGAAGAAGAAGAAGAAAAGGAAGATCACGATGATGAAGAAGAAGTACAAAGATAAAAATGTATGAACCAGTAAAAGTACAGTGTGAAAAACATAAGGATGTATAGACCGTGAAATAGATGGCGTGAACTAGGAAAACTCCAGAGATCCTCAACAAATGCGCTCCAATGGCTTCCCTACGACTGTCGAATCTCAGAAATCTCAGTTGCCACTCTACCAAAAATATAGCCGCGAGAAAGGCACAATTTAATCATTATCACACACGGAACAGCCTCAGGGAAGAAGCACTCATCCTTCTCGGCGACTTCAATGCTAGAGTAGCTGGGGACCACATAGCATGGTCCACCTGACTTGGACATCATGGTCTTGGCAGGGTAAATGACAATGGTCAAAAGTTGCTGAAGCTGTACTCTCAACAAGGCCTATGTATCACAATTGCTTTCTTCAAGGGCAGGCCGCCACATAAAGTATCTTGAAAACACACAAAGTCACATCGATGGCATCAAATTGACTTGATTGTCACCAGACGCTCAGCTCTAAACATGGTCCTCTCCACTAGATGATATTACAGTGCAGACTGCGACCCTGACCATGCTCTTGAACGTAGCAGGGCACGCTTGTAGCTTCGCACAATATGCCGCTCCAAACAGATGGGGCCTCCCCGCATCAACACTGCGCAGATGATGATTCCTTTCAAGGCGGAGAGGTTTGTGTCTGACCTGAATCTTGCTCTTCAGGGAGAATCTGAGTGTGACGCCACAGCTAAGTGGAACGTTATGAAAGGTGTCATCTATAATGCAGCATGAGCTACGTTTGACATGAGGGAACGAGCCAATCACGACTGAATGGGACCAGTAAACTGTGAGAAGCTTTCATCAATTATTTAAAAAAAGTCCAAATGAGAGGACGCTTGTTGCACTCAGTGAGGAACGAGGCATCAATCAACAAACCTCTAGACAATGCCCGAACGAATACTGGCAAAAACTGTGTGAAGACGTTTAGCTAAATGCAGAGATTGGAACATATCCAGGGCATGTATAGCGACATAAAGATGGCACTGGGCCCTACTGCGCGAGGTGCTGCCCCCTGAAATCTCATGGACCGGGACCAGCAGATGGCCAGATGGGTGGAGCGCTACTCTGAGCTCTACTCTCGGGGAAAGGTGGTCAGTGATGAGGCCTTGTGCAGGCTGCAGGTCCTGCCCATTATGGAGAAACTTGACAGATCACCTACTCTGGATGAGCTTCGTAAGCCTATCTATTTACGGATGATGCAGTTCTAGTGACCAATAGTGAGGAGGTCTTGCAGAGATTGGGATACAGATTCGCCTAGAGGTGCAAGTAGTTTGGTCTGACCATTAGTCTGGAAAAGACAAAGATATGTGCACAGGGGCTTACCACTACGCCATCCATACAGATTGGTGGTGTCACTCTGGAGGTCGTCAACAGTTTCATATATCTGGGGGTCTGCCATCAGCAACACTCTCTCGCTGGAGAAGGAGATAGACAGTAGGCTTGGCAGGGCAAGTACCCTCATGACCTGCCTGACGAAGAGAGTGTAGGAAAACACTGGGCTGCCTCTCTACACCAATCCGGGTCTATCAGACCTGTGTTTTTGGCACTCTCATGTATGGAAGCGAGACTTGGAGCAGTTACACTAAACAGGAACGGCGGCTCAACACCTTTCACATGAGGTGTCTACGGTGTATATTGGGGATTGGGTGGCAAGAGAGAGTGTCACATAATACGGTCTTACAGAGAGCAAACACTCACAGCATGTACTCGATGTTGAGCCAGCGACGTCTACGGTGGTTGGGACATGTTTATGGCATAGAAGACGAGAGGCTGCCAAAGGATATCCTTAATGGACAGCTAGCTATTGGAGTTAGAAGATTCGACCGTCCCACACTGCGATTCAAGGACGTATGCAAATGCGACATCCGAGGGCTGGGAAGAAGAAATTGCTCAGGATCGTGCTATCTGGAGACAGTCAGTTGGAGGGGGCATAGTGGCTGATGATGCTCGTAAAGGTCTTCTGGCTGCAGAGAAAAGAGAAAGACTGAAGAGATCAATAAACAGCCAAGCAAGCCAACCTCTTCAGTATGGCTATACGATCTGTGGCAGGGACTGTCACTCTCGGATAGACCTGTACAGGCACATCAGGAAATATCGAGAACTGGTCACTAGAGACTACTAGAACATCTATACCGACTAAAGATCTCACACAAAGATGACTGCACTTGTGTAAAATGGAGGCCAGAATCCAGAACACATTCTATCAGAACGTCAACTTTATAGTGAAAGGAGATGCCAGAGCTGCAGAGCTGTGGGGTGGCGGCTCTGACCTGGTGAAGACTACAGATTTCACCATGACGGCTGGCCTGTAGATATAGCGTGACTAGAGGATACTGACCTGGTGAAGACTTCACCATGGCGAATGGCCTGTAGATATAGCATGACCAGAGGATACTGACCTGGTGAAGATTTCATCATGGCGACTGGCCTACAGATATAGCATGACCAGAGGATACTGACCTGGTGAAGACTTCATCATGGCGAATGGCCTGTAGATATAGCATGACCAGAGGATCCTGCACAAGAGGACGTGAAGAGGATATTAATTCATGGACCGGTGAAATAGACAGAGTGAAAAAGATGAGGATGTATGAACTAGACGAGAGACCAGCGAGAAAGAAGAAAGCATAAATAAGATACAAACGGCTTGGTAGTCACATACAAGACAATGTTGTCGGGGATGAAGTGTTAGAGACTTCATTGTACGAGGCCACAACGATTTAATGACGTGGGGCTGGCCAGTTCCCTTCTTCGCTGCCTCTTCTATCCATATCTGAAAGCCGGTTGCCCATTTACAGCTGGCAACGGTAGTTGAACCCCCGACCTTTGCCGTGAAAAACAAGTGCCTTACTACTACGCTAATCAGATAAGGACTTTTGAACCAGATAAGAGAAATGCGTGAACCAGATAAGGATGTGTGAACCAAGAATATAAAAACATGAACCAGATAAGGATGTGTGAACCAAGAAGATAAAAACATGAACCAGATAAAGATGTGTGAACCAAGAAGATAAAACATGAACCAGATAAGGATGTGTGAACCAAAAAGATAAAACATGAACCAGATAAGGATGTGTGAACCAAGAAGATAAAAACGTGAACCAGATAAGGATGTGTGAACCAAGAAGATAAAAATATGAACCAGATAAGGATGTGTGAACCAAGAAGATAAAAACATGAACCAGATAAGGATGTTTGGAGCATAGAAGATGACCAGGCAGAAACAGATGAAATGCGTAGACTAGGCAAGAAATCAAAGATGACCAAATAAGGTTGTGTGAATCACGCAGGAGACTAGAGATAAACAGATACGGATTTGTGAGCTGGGCAAGAGAATCAGTCAGTAACAAATGGTATATATGAACCAAGTTGTGTTAGTCAGGCCCAAAAAAATAATAGAAAATCAGATAAGGTTGTGTGACTCAGGCAAAATAACAGAGGAAATCAGATAAGGTTGTGTGAGTCAGGCAAGAAAACAGCTAGAAACATTACACCTCGTGAGTCATGAAAGACAACAGCTAGAAACAAAGAACGTTGTGTGTCAGGCAAGAGAACATCTAGAAACAGATATGGTATTATGAGTCAGACAAGGGAACCATTAGAAACAGAGAACGGTGTGTGAGTCAGACAAGAGAACAACTAGAAACAGAGAACCTTGTGTGAGTCAGACAAGAGAGCAGCTAGAAACAGAGAACGGTGTGTGAGTCAGGCAAGAGAACAACTAGAAACAGGGAACGTTGTGTGAGTCAGGCAAGAGAACAACTAGAAACAGAGACCGTTGTGTGAGTCAGACAAGAGAACAACTAGAAACAGGGAACGTTGTGTGAGTCAGGCAAGAGAACAACTAGAAACAGAGACCGTTGTGTGAGTCAGACAAGAGAACAACTAGAAACAGGGAACGTTGTGTGAGTCAGGCAAGAGAACAACTAGAAACAGAGACCGTTGTGTGAGTCAGACAAGAGAACAACTAGAAACAGAGAACGTTGTATGAGCCAGGCAAGAGAACAACTAGAAACATAGAAAGTTGTGTGAGTCAGGCAAGAGAACAACTAGAAACAGAGACCGTTGTGTGAGTCAGACAAGAGAACAAGTAGAAACAGAGAACGTTGTATGAGCCAGGCAAGAGAAAACTAAAAATGGAGAATGTTGTGTGAGTCAGGAAAGACAACAGAGTAAATCAGGTAAGGTTGTCTGGGGCAACAAATGAGAAGAGACCTGAAAGATGAGCCAGACAATTGGCCAGTGATGACCAGAAATGACCAACAACGCCGAAGGCTTCAACAGCAGGATAAAAGCTAATGCTCAGGAACTCGAAGTGGTTGACCGTTTTAAATATCTGGGGTCGATTGTCAGTGATGAAGGATCATATTTATGAGGTATTGGCCAGAATAGCACAGACAATAGCGGTGCTTGTACGGCTTAACAAAATCTGGCAAGATAAACGATTAGCATTATGCACGAAAGTCAGATTAACACGTTTTCTGGTCCTGTCAATATTCCTCTACGCTTGTGAGACATGGACAGTTATAGCTGACCTTCAGCGAAGGATACAGGCCTTGGAGATGAAATGTTTCCGAAGACTTTTAAATCTCACGTACAAAGATCGAGTTACAAATGAGGAAATACGAGATAGAATTACAACAGCAATAGGGCCTTTCGATGACCTCTTGGGTATTCTCAAAAGAAGGATACTCGTTTGGTACGGTCATATATCGAGATCAAATGGTCTTGTAAATACGATCCTCCACAGAAAGGTGTAAGGCAGACGACGAAGAGGCCGGCTCAAAAAGAGATGGGAGGACAACATAAAATAATGGACCAGTCTCCGACCAGAAGAGGCACAGGCAGCGACCGCTGACAAAGAAGGGTGACGTGGGGTTGTGATGATGTCTTTATGTGTGCCCAAACGACCTCACCGATTACCGGATGACCTGACCTGACCTGACCTGAAACAGATAGAAATGTGGACAATAGACCCGCTAGAACAGACAGGTATGGGGACAATAGACCCGCTAGAACAGACAGGCATGGGGACAATAGACCTTCTAGAACAGACAGGCATGGGGACAATAGACCCGCTAGAACAGACAGGCATGGGGACAATAGACCCGCTAGAACAGACAGGCATGGGGACAATAGACCCGCTAGAACAGACAGGCATGGGGACAAAAGACTCGCTAGAACAGGGATGTCTTATCAAGCCAACACCTGTGTTTACCGGGGTTCTAATGGAGAGTAATAGTACCACTGGCACATGCTAAACAGATGTAATAAAGCAAATCAAATCAATGGTCAACATCCCCGAAATAAAATGTAAGCAAGTGACAATGGATACCAAAAGAACACACAAAAAAACACACAGTACAACACAATATTCCTACTCACATTGTGCTATCCGTGACATAATTGAACATTGACAAAGATAAAAGAAACATCGTAACAACAGAGATGAAATACCTGCTCAGAATGCATGGACTAACAAGAATGAATAGAATCAGAAACGAGAATATTAGGAGACAATTAGGTACAACACCAATGTTAGACCTCATCAAGAGACAGCACATCAAATGGTACACAAACGAAAGACATTACCACGGCATTGAAGCTTTCAAGATATACCTTAGTTCTGTGAAAATTCACGTCTCACTTATTTCAAGAGAAATGGCTCTTGGGAAACAGAATATTATGTTTTGGTTTGGCATCTCATTGCAGCATACATTCATTTCCTAACGCTCGCTTGCGGAGTTCAATATTATTCCATTTGTAACTCTTAAAATCATAAAACATGCGCGCCTTTCTGTGATTATAAGTTCTCACTTCATATAGTTTTTGTGAATGAATATGTAGTTAGTCAATACATGGTTGTCTGTGTGCCAACAGTAAGGAATATTTTGCTACGGATGTTGAGAAACACAACACGATGTCTAGCTTATCAAAAACTGTGCTGTAAGAATTCAGATTTATCATCGAGACATTAACTTCACGTGTGGTGTGTTCGTTAGGGAACTCTTCAACGAGGAATGTTTTCTTCTCTGACTATCAGTTTTTGCTTCATGAGGCGCAGTAGGGTTGAATGGGGCATATGTTGATAGCGGAGAGGTATCGAACCTTCGGGAACTTGTGTGGATCTGCTGTCCATGCCATGCTGAGGTTTGGGGGAATGAAAGAGATGACATCCTGTCATCATGGGCACCCGAAGTGGGTATACTAGCAATGGATAGATATGACTCTTGGAATGAAGACATTGCCGTCGATGAACCAGAAATGACAAGTTTGCAAGATTTTAAAAATCGTACTCGAGTCTAACAGAGCGGGAGGCTAGAGAGAATGGAACAGTTGTGTACAACCAGCGAGCTGCAATAATCATCAGTATCTACACTCTTCGCCATTTAATGAGAGGAACTGAGTACATATGGGTCTAACTGGACTGCATTCATGTCGAGTTTTAACAGAACGGAACTAACAGGTCTATGATCCTCTATCGTGTCGATGAAAGAACTAACAGGCCTATGATCCACTGACAGAACTAACAGGTACATGATCCACTGACATAATTAACAGATCTATGATCTACTGACGTGTCGATGAAAGCACAGGCATATTATCCACTGACATAAATAACAGGTCTATTATCGACTCACGTCGTATTGCCAGAACTAACAGACCTATGATCCACTGACGTCACGATGCCAGAACTAACAGGCATAGTATCCACTGACGTCACGATGACAGAACTAACAGGCCTATGATCCACTGACGTCACGATGACAGAACTAACAGGCCTATGATCCACTGACGTCACGATGACGGAACTAACAGGCCTATGATCCACTGACGTCACGATGCCAGAACTAACAGGCATAGTATCCACTGACGTCACGATGACAGAACTAACAGGCCTATGATTCTCTGACTTCACGGTGGCAGAACTAACAGGCATATGGTCCAAAGACGTCACGATAAGATTACTAACGGGTATATGATCCACTGACAGAACTAACAGGTCTAGCATCCCCTGACGTCAGGATGACAGAACTAACAAGTCTAGGATCGCATGAATTCACGATGACAGCGCTAACATAATTATGATCCCCTGACGTCACCATGGCAGAACTAACAGGTCTATGATCTACTGACGTCACGATTACAGAACTAACCGGTCTATGATCCACTGACAGAACTAACCGGTCTATGATCCACTGACAGAACTAACAGGTCTATGATCCACTGACAGAACTAACGGGTCTATGATCCACTGACAGAACTAACAGGCCTAGGATCCCCCTGACGTCACCATGACAGAACTAACAGGCCTAGGATCCCCTGACGTCATGATGACAGAACTAACCGGTCTATGATCCACTGACAGAACTAACAGGTATATAGTCCCCCGACGTCACGCTGTCGCCATGAACAATGCGGTGATACACTCACTACAAAGGACCATAACTGGTGGAGATGGTGTGAAGCCATGTGACGTAATTCCAGTCTCTTTGTCTCTCATTGCAAGCTGGGCTGGGATAGTTGAATCTCAAGCCCGGCAAATTGTCGTTTACCCAAGATTTTAATTGATATATGTCTATGTTCGAATTAAGAAAGTAATTGTCTAATAAGAAAACTTGTTAGCGCACCTCATACGATATGCCACGTCTTTGCATGATTGCTCTAACACGGCATTCCACCTGCTGTGGAACAATTGAACGTTCCCTATAACGCGAGAGGTGCGGCTGGCTTTCGCCAGTTCGCTTTCCTTACCAAGCTACTGAACTTGCGATATGAAGTGCTGAACTGGCAATATTAAGCGCTGAACTTGCGATATGAAGTGCTGAACTTGTTTCCAGCAACCTAGTCAGTCAAATTCTTCACGAATTCGGTCTTGCTGGAAACCCTTTATTTTCTCTGAGTTTCGCCGTTTTAACTAAGCAGACAATAATTGTTGTCGTGTTTGTTTTTTCTACTGCAATTTAAATTATTAAAATAATAGTTTACTTTGTCATATATTTACCGTCTTGTGTAATATCGTACTGTTGCTTTGTTGGTATTGTTCAGAAATGTCAGATCTTCACACATAAGGTTTTGTCTTGTCCTGTTACTGTTTCAATGAGTTTGTTTGAACATCAATGCCGAATTATTGAAGAGTTGCTTCGATGTAGTTTTTCAATTTTGTTTGAACGGGGGATTTAATATTTGTATTGGAAGATAGAATGCTGATTCTGGTAAACACTGTTGTGTCGTAATGCATTGCTTGATCGATTGAGTAGCTGGGCTGCTTGACTAGCACCACAAGACTAGCTATGTGAATACACAAACGTTACAGTTTATCCAGTTCTAAATGGACGCGTCGCTTTGTTAATATTAGGGAAGGCGAGACTAGACACCAAGGAAGAGAATTTGTCATCTCAGCTAAAAACGCTGCGATTTTGCACAATTAAACCCCTTGCACATCTTCCGTAGTGGGAAAACAATGAGATGTAGGTGTAGCTATTTTTGCCAGTTTATGTGTAGGTGTAGCTAGGTTTGCCAGCTTATGTGTAGGTGTAGCTAGGTTTTCCAGTTTATGTGTTGGTGTAGCTAGGTTTGCCAGCTTATGTGTAGATGTAGCTAGGTTTGCCAGCTTATGTGTAGATGTAGCTAGGTTTGCCAATCTATGTGTAGGTGTAGCTAGGTTTGCCAGTTTATGTGTAGGTGTAGCTAGGTTTGCCAGTTTATCTGTAGGTGTAGCTAGGTTTGCAAGATTATGTGTAGATGTAGCTAGGTTTGCCAGCTTATGTGTAGGTGTAGCTAGGTTTTCCAGTTTATGTGTAGGTGTAGCTAGGTTTGCCAGCTTATGCGTAGATGTAGCTAGGTTTGCCAGTCTATGTGTAGGTGTAGCTAGGTTTGCCAGTTTATGTGTAGGTGTAGCTAGGTTTGCCAGTTTATCTGTATGTGTAGCTAGGTTTGCCAGTCTACGTGTTGATGTAGCTAGGTTTGCCAGCTTATGTGTAGATGTAGCTAGGTTTGCCAGTTTATGTGTAGATCTAGCTAGGTTTGCTAGTTTATGTGTAGGTTTAGCTAGGTTTGCCAGTCTATGTGTAGGTGTAGCTAGGTTTGCCAGTCTATATGTAGGTGTAGCTAGGTTTGCCAGCTTATGTGTAGATGTAGCTAGGTTTGCCAGCTTATGTGTAGATGTAGCTAGGTTTGCCAATCTATGTGTAGGTGTAGCTAGGTTTGCCAGTTTATGTGTAGGTGTAGCTAGGTTTGCCAGTTTATCTGTAGGTGTAGCTAGGTTTGCAAGATTATGTGTAGATGTAGCTAGGTTTGCCAGCTTATGTGTAGGTGTAGCTAGGTTTTCCAGTTTATGTGTAGGTGTAGCTAGGTTTGCCAGCTTATGCGTAGATGTAGCTAGGTTTGCCAGTCTATGTGTAGGTGTAGCTAGGTTTGCCAGTTTATGTGTAGGTGTAGCTAGGTTTGCCAGTTTATCTGTATGTGTAGCTAGGTTTGCCAGTCTACGTGTTGATGTAGCTAGGTTTGCCAGCTTATGTGTAGATGTAGCTAGGTTTGCCAGTTTATGTGTAGATCTAGCTAGGTTTGCTAGTTTATGTGTAGGTTTAGCTAGGTTTGCCAGTCTATGTGTAGGTGTAGCTAGGTTTGCCAGTCTATATGTAGGTGTAGCTAGGTTTGCCAGTTTATGTGTAAGTGTAGCTAGGTTTGACAGTCTATGTGTAGGTGTAGCTAGGTTTGCTTGCTTATGTGTAGGTGTAGCTAGGTTTGCCAGTCTATGTGTAGGTGTAGCTAGGTTTGCCAGTCTATATGTAGGTGTAGCTAGGTTTGCCAGTCTATGTGTAGGTGTAGCTAGGTTTGCCAATCTATGTGTAGGTGTAGCTAGGTTTGCCAGTCTATGTGTAGGTGTAGCTGGGTTCACTTGTTTATACACTGTATCGAGACTGTTGACGTTGTGGCGTAGTTATATGGTGACGTGGCTACATTGTGACATTGTGAGGTAGAGGAATGATGACGTGATGACATGGTGACGTAGTGACAGGATGATAGGGGTGACATGTTGAAGTGGTGACATGGTCAAATGGTAACAAATGTTCTGTTATGAAAATACACTTAGTTATATTCTGAAAAGTCCCGTGTTGAGCGCCTTCATTTCAATGAAAAACCACCAGGTAGCCCTCGGTCACTCGAGCTGACTGATGTGGGTTCATGATTGTGTCACTGATGTTGGTTAATGATTGTGTGACTGATGTGGGTTAATGATTGTGTGACTGATGTGGGTTAATGATTGTATGACTGATGTGGGTTCATGATTGTGTGACTGATGTGGATTCATGATTGTGTGACTGATGTGGGTTAATGATTGTGTGACTGATGTAGGCTCATGATTGTGTGACTGATGTGGGTAAATGATTGTGTGACTGATGTGGGTTCATGATTGTGTGACTGATGTGGTAGAGAACGTCTGCTGGAGAAGGTGACGGGAATTCAAAGACGCATCACAATTAAACGAATGAGAATAAAACATATCAGCGATAAGTTGCATTTGATCATTCCAGAGCATGGACTCTGAATTGCTGTTTAAATTGCTTCTCGCTTGTAGTAAACACAACAACTAAGTTCTTTTTGTTTAGACTTAGCAAGTGCCCATAGACACACTTAGCTATAAATAGACTTTGCAAACTTATTTTTCCTTCTAAGTGAAAATGAAAAATAAGACGTTATATTGATATCAATAACTACACGTATATAATCTGGACAGAGTGCATGCTACTGGGTGTACAATTAGAGGACCACTGGACAGGGTACTGGCTGTACACACTTAATTTCCGGGCTATTTCGGTGACGTCAGAACGTCTGCCGAAATCAATATTCATTAGCGTTACTAGCGCCTGTGACTTTTGAAAGGTGAGCGGTCAAACAGAAATCTTGAAAGGACCATTTCCGTACACCGGCTTATTTGTGTATTCTTTTGGTGGTTATTTTCTGGATGTGATAAATTGTTGGTATTGTTTTGTCCGGTTTTTTGTTAGTGACATACATTTCTCATTGAACCAAACAAATGTTGACATTCCAGCTGTAGAACTGTGTTTTCAGTATGGATTTAAATATGGACTGTTTTCTTACCACGACTTGTGTCCAAGTCTCTACAACCGTGCTCGTGCTTTTCCCATACCAGGATTAAACACGTTATAAGATTACTATTTGAGATCAAGTTCATTAAGATGAGTCTAAGCTGGAGAACTCGGCGACGGTCCTACGCAATGGGCCAGAGCCCAGGGCCGTCCCTGTATGCCATACCAGACGACGAACGGGAGGTGGACTTTGACCAGGAGCAGCTGCTGTTGAGAACACATTACGCTCGGAGAGTGTCTGTGCCTGCAAGATCTGCGGTAGGTTTTACGTCAATGAACAAACTCTTTATGTATATAGAGGAATGACATTTCTGCATACCTGTTTGTTAAACACCTCTGTAGAGTTCCTGTTTAGCGTTTGAGAAGACACTTTGAATCCTTCTTCTAGAATAGTGCTTTCACTGGACGTGATAGGTGGTCTAACTTTTAAAGTTATTTTACTTCTTCTTCTTCTTCTTTTTCGTCTTCTTCTTCTTCTTCTACTTCTTCTTCTTCTTTTTCTTTTTTGTTCGTCTTCAGACCTGACTTCAATGACTCTAACGAAGCCACCAGAAGACTTGAGGTTCCTTGCACTTCCCTTCTTCTTCTTCTTCTTCTTCTTTTTTGTTCGTCTTCAGACCTGACTTCAATGACTTTAACGAAGTCACCAGAATACTTGAGGTTCCTTGACCTTCCCTTCTTCTTCTTCTTCTTCTACTTCCTCTTCTTCTTCTTCTTTTTTGTTCGTCTTCAGACCTGACTTCAATGACTTTAACGAAGGCACCAGAAGACTTGAGGTTCCTTGACCTTCCCTTCTTCTTCTTCTTCTTCTACTTCCTCTTCTTCTTCTTCTTTTTTGTTCGTCTTCAGACCTGACTTCAATGACTCTAACGAAGGCACCAGAAGACTTGAGGTTCCTTGACCTTCCCTTCTGGTTCTCGTGGAAGGGCAATTGCTGTTGTCTAATATAAATATAGGAGGGGCGTTCAAATCACACCGGGACTTTTTGTTTTAGTTCAACCTGAATGGGATATAGCGTGCTGGAAGTACTATTATTAGTTAGCGGCACTTGTGTCCTATTACTGTTAGGTAGTCCACTTGCCATGGGTCAGTCACGTGGCAGATAAAAATGGCGGACAACACTGTTAGTGCTTGTATGGAACAGCGTATTGTGAAGAAGTTTCATGTGAAAGAAGGCGTGAAACCTGCAGAAATTTAGAGAAGACTGCAATCACAATAAGGTGATGAGACACTAAATTACAGCAAGATATTTGAATGGTTTAAACGTGTTAGAGAACGGGAGTGCTGATCCCGGCCATGGTGTCTCTCAATCCACTACAGTCATTCCTGTGAATTTCCAGATTGTGGAACACCTTATCTTAGAAAATCAACGCATAACCTCTCGCGAAAGTGCACAAGAGGCAAGTCTTTCTCTGGGTACGGTGAGCTCTATTATTCATCAACATCTGCATTTACTAAAGGTTAGTACACGTTGGGTGCCAAGACAGCTTTTCGCTTTTGATCGATATAAAACAGTTCAAGACTGCACGACCTCATACGACTCACCACACTACTTGCCATTTACAGCAACTCGACTGGGAGGTATTGCCAAATCTACTTTACAACTCAGACCTCGCTCCTGCCGACTTCTACCTGTTTGAACCCCTAAAAGAATTCCTAGGAGGTCAGCATTTCAGCACTGATGACGAACTGAAATAAGCTGTCCTGTATTGGTTCAGACAAATCCTTCTGCGCTGACGCTTTTCAAGTATTACTCAAACGCTGGGATAAATGCATAAACGTTGCAGGAGATTATTTCGATACATAAATGGCATGTTGACTACATGAAAAAAAATGTGCCCAACAAATAAACAAAAGTCCGAGTTTGACTTGAACGCCCCTTGTATATATATTTGTATATCTCTCTATAAGTTTCTTTACTTACATCTTTTTAGCTCTTTATTCTTTGTACTTATCTCTCTATCGTTTTCTTCTATGTGCCTCTTCATTCAATCTCTTTCCTCTCTGCTTCTTTCATCTGCATCTATTTTCACCTCTACCTGTTTCTTGTCTGTACTCTTTCCCCGTCTTTATCTCTTTTGTCGCTATCTCTTAACTTAACTTAACTTAACGTCTTTATACTGGTTTAGAAGACCCTGCAGAGTCTGTATACAACTAGTTACATTTACATCACCTTGCTCTAAAAGCTATGCGCATCCAGTTTATTCTTAAATGCATTAACTGTCCCTGCCTCCACTACCTCCCCTGGCAATGCATTCCAAGTAGACACCACTCTCTGACTAAAAAAATATTTCCTAATATCTAATCTGGACCTCTCTTTAGTCAGCTTGTATCTATGCCCTCGTGTTATTGTAGATGGCTGTATTTAAAAAAAAACTTGTTATAGTCTAATTTATCGATTCCTCTGATCATCTTATAAACCTGTATTAAGTCACCACGAATGCTTCTCTCTTCGAGACACTGTAGGCCGGTTTTTCTGAGTCGTTCCTCATAACTGTAATTCTGGAATCCCACTATCATCTTTGTCGCTCTTTTTTGTATTCTTTCTAGCATGTTTATGTCCCCTCTATGATAAGGACTCCACACCTGTACACAGTACTCCAATCTAGGTCTAACTAAAGCTTTATACAGTTTGACGATCACTTCCTTGCTCCTATGTTTAATATTTCTTTTTATCATACCTAACATTGTATTGACCTTTTTCACTGCTACCTTAACTTGCTCACTCACCTTTCCTGTATGATCTATTATAACCCCTAGGTCCCTTTCCTTATCTATCTTTCTAATATTGTTTTCTCCCATTCTGTAATTATGTTCCATATTGCATCTACCCAATTGGATGACTGTACATTTATCTACATTAAACTCCCTTTGCCAGCTTATAGACCATTCTCGAATTGCCCCTCTTTCTCTCTTTACTTCTACCCACGAGATTTTTTATCGTTCTTTCTACCCGTTACTTTGCTCTAACCCTTACCTTCCTCTACCTCTCACCTCAGACTATCTCTTCCATCCTTCTAACGCTTCCTTCCCCCTGCCCCATTTTTTTCTCTCTCTGTCTCTTTCTCTCTCTCCCTTTCTCTCCACCTCTCTCTTTCCCTCCCTCTTCCTCTCGCCCTCTCCCTCTCTCTATCTTTATCTCTCCCTCTCCCTCTCTCTCTCCATCTTTATCTCTCTCTGTCCTTCTCTTTCTCTCTCTCTCTCTCTCTCTTTATATCATTGAACACAATTAGCATCGTTTCTCAACTCCAGCACAACATTATATGTATAAATCGATCGCCTCTTCAATTAAAAACTGGTACTCGTTCCCCTGTGCCCATCTGTAGGAGAAAAGCTTCAGGGACGAGTAAATGGCGAGATATTATCCTCTCCCGTAATCTTCTTAACGAGGAAGGCATTTTCCAAATGTTGCTCCCAGCATGTGGTGCTAGTCTCGCTAATCAGCAGTCTTTTCCTGCTGCCATCCTATTGAATCTACTGCTAGGCTATTGAATCTATAAGTAGAACTATTGAATCTACTGCTAGGCTATTGCATTTAGTGCTAGGCTATTGAATATACAGCTAGGCTATTGAATCTATAAGAAGAACTATTGAATCTACAGCTGGGCTATTGAATCTATAAGTAGAACTATTGAATCTACAGCTAGGCTGTTGAATCTATAAGTAGAACTATTGAATCTACAGCTAGGCTATTGAATCTATAAGTAGAACTATTGAATCTACTGCTAGGCTATTGAATCTATAAGTAGAACTATTGAATCTACTGCTAGGCTATTGAATCTATAAGTAGAACTATTGAATCTACAGCAAGGCTGTTGAATCTATAAGTAGAACTATTGAATCTACAGCTAAACTATTGAATCTATAAGTAGAACTATTGAATCTACAGCTAAACTATTGAATCTGCAACTATACAGTTGAATCTACAGCTACGATATAATCTGAAACTATACAGTTGAATCTACAGCTCTAAACCAAACAGCAATAGAAAGCTGGAAAAACAAAACAGAAAGTCTTAACTTAGACAAAGAAGGGAACAAACTCTGGAAATTAGTCAGAGCCATGAATGACGAAACCCCGTCAAACAAACAAATTACCATCAAGCAGGGTGAAAACTTGCTCACTGGAAAAAAAGCCGCAAACGTTTTTGTCGAACACTATGCCAAAGCGAACCACATAGATGTCCCTGCAGATAGGCATACGGACATTAATGAAGAGCAAAAGGGGCACGACAACATCAATATGGCACCAGAAGAGCATATGATGGCAAAACTAACAATGAGCGAAATGGAAGAGGCTATGAGAAATTTAAAGAAAAGGAAATCTCCCGGAAAAGACGGGATAACAAACGAAATGATGATGAGGCTGGGCCAAACAGCAAAGAGGAAACTGCTATCAGTCCTGAACCAAAGCTGGAAAAGGGGTATTGTACCCCAGGCATGGAAAGACGCAGTACTTGTACCAGTACCAAAGAAAGGAAAAGACAAAACCGATCCAAATGGATACAGGCCTATCAGCCTACTGAGCTGTGTCGGCAAACTGATGGAACGTATGATAAACACCAGACTGATGTGGCATCTGGAAGAAAAACGGATACTAATTCCACAGCAAGCAGGCTTTAGACAGCACAGATCCACTGAGGACCAGGTCATCCTCATAGCCCAGGAAATAGAAGATGCCTACCAGGAGCAAAAGCATACAGTAGGGGTTTGGGTGGACCTGGAAAAGGCATTTGACAAAGTCTGGAAAGATGGACTTAGAGTCAAGCTAAGAAGAAATGAAGTTTGTGGGAAAATGTACAAGTGGATCAACCACTACCTCAAAAACAGAACGAAGTACAAGGGCAGATGAGCAAAAAGGTGACACTTGCGCAGGGAGTACCCCAAGGGGGAGTACTGTCATCCACACTCTTCCTGGTGTATATAAATGACACTACAGAGAATATACCAAGAAGGGTTCATAGCTCAATGTTTGCAGACGATCTGGCTATGTGGACCTCTGAAAAGAATCTCACTAGAGCAAGAAATCGGATGCAGCAGGCCCTTACATCGCTGGAAGAGTGGGCGAACTCATGGCTAGTTAATATAAACGAGGACAAAACCACATGTACAATATTCTCGCTATCAATCAAACCCCAAAACACCAAATTAAGTCTAGACGGCAAATACCTCCAGCCAGAGGACAACCCAACCTATCTGGGAGTCACATTTGATCGGCGCATGACATGGAAAAGTCAGATCGAGAGAAACCGAATGAGAGCCAGACAAAGAATGGCAATCATGAAAAAACTTGCTGGCACAAGCTGGGGAGCAGACGAAGGCATACTAAAGAAACTGTACACTGGAAGAGTGAGACCAGTTCTCGAGTATGGCATTGCGGCACGGACAACAGCAGCAAAGGCGAACTTCGATAAAGTTAGCAAACTCCAAAACCAAGCCATGAGAGTTATAACAGGAGGCATGAAGTCAACGCCAATTGTAGAACTTGAAAAGATTACAAAACTGCAATCCATGACCGACAGAAGAGACTGCAGAGCCCAGCTGCAATCAGAGAAACTCAGAAGACTGACTGACCATCCAATGCATCAGAGACTAAACAATTTCGGAAATGGGAAGCTAAAGCGAAGAAACTTTGCAAAAATAGCCAACGCAAAGATGCACGAAGACCCTATGAACGCACTAACCACACCAAAGCCCATCCGTACTGTACGAAAACCTACCTGGAGGCAGCATATATTTCCAGAGGTGGTAGAAATTATACCAGGTATTAGAAACAAAAACTGCCAGTCTGAAAAAGAAAGAAGAGATACTACCCTGAGTTTCATTACGGAAAACTACCCAAGCATGGACTGGACCCATGCATACACCGACGGTTCCGTAACAAATACAACACAGAACGGAGGGGCAGGAGCATTCCTGAGCCTACCAAATGGCATAAAAATAACACTGTCATTCGCTACTGGAAAATACACAAGCAATTTCAGAGCGGAGGCAGAGGCACTGAGGGCGGCAGTGGAAGAAATGGTGACAGGTAAAAGGAATGAAAGCCATATAGTCCTGCTTACAGATGCCTAGGCCGTAGTCACAGCACTGAAAATCCAGAAAAATACTGAACTTAACGATTTAAGAGCAGTACTCTGTCAACTATGCCAGCAGGCCGCACCAAAAAAGAGTAGTGGTGCAGTGGGTTCCATCTCACTGCAACATCCAAGGCAACGAGGAGGCAGACAGACTGGCAAAAGAAGGTGCAAAACTACCACAACCAGATACTAGTATGACATACGAAGAGTCAAAACGGCTTATTAGAGCTAGATACATGACCAAATAGGAAACCGAACATACTGGTCACACCAAAAACGATGCCTATTACCAGTTGAACAGAAAAGAGCAGATCGTGGTCTTCAGACTTCGCACTGGCCACAATAGGCTCAGGTACCACCTATTCAACAAATTGAAGATAGGTGGCACCGACGAATGCCCGTGTGGTACCGGGAAAATGACCGCTGAGCATTTGCTGCAAAACTTCCTGACATACGAGGATCAGAGAGAGCAGATGTGGCCATCACCAGTTGTAACACTAGACAAGCTCTATGGCAGTGTCGATAGCCTCAGGATGACGGCTGCTTTTTTCGAAAAAATAATGGTTACTGTCTGACTGCGTACGAAGAAGAAGAAGAAGAATCTACATCTAGTCTATTGAGTCTGCAACTATACAGTTGAATCTACAGCTAGGCTATTGAATCTTCAACTATACAGTTGAATCTACATCAAGGCTATTGAATCTATAAGTAAAACTATTGAATCTACAGCTAGGCTATTGAATCTGCAACTATGCAGTTAAATCTACAGCTAGGCTATTGAATCTTCAACTATACAGTTGAATCTACAGCTAGGCTATTCAATCTGCAACTATGCAGTTAAATCTACAGCTAGGCTATTGAATCTTCAACTATACAGTTGAATCTACAGCTATTGAATCTATAAGTAGAACTATTTAAACTACAGCTAGGCTATTGAATCTATAGGTAGGAGGTTTACGAAAACACGGCAATCCCTTGTACATGCTGTGGTAAACAGTACACTATCGGCAGACGAAAATAAATAGAATATGTTGTTAGCCGTTGTCAGAGCAAAATTCTGTACAGTAAAGAAATTTCTACCCAATATTCAGCCTAACTCCCCCAGACCTAGTATGTTGCAAAAAGAAAACATTGCAAAATAAGGAACGTACTAATAAAATTAAATCGGAGTTGATAATGGTGACCAAGAAACCGAACTCTCCAAAATGGTGCGTCAAAAGCAAAGGGATCGAATTGAGACAAGTTAACGCGCTTAAATACCTTGGCACATACATAACATCAGACGGGAGATGCAATTACGAAATAAAAAGCAGAACACCCCAAGCAAAGTCGGTCTTCCAGAACATGAAATGAATATTGTGCCACAAAACCTTGTCGCTGGGACTGAGAAAGAGAGTCCTTTGATGCCACGTGGAATCAGTACTGACATATGGCAGTGAATCATGGACAATCAGCAAGCAAGCGTGTAGACCTTTGGAAACGGAGATGTGGTTTTACTTCTTCTTCTTCTTCTTTGTACGCAGTCAGACAGTAACCATTATTTTTTCGAAAAAAGCGGCGGTCATCCTGAGGCTGTCGCCACTGCCATAGAGCTTGTCTTGCAGTTCCACTGGTGATGGCCACATCTGCTCTCTCTGATTTCTAATCTGAACCTTTCTTTAGTTAATTTGTAGCTATGTCATCTTGTTCTTATAAGTCGTTGAATTTTTAAAAAACTTGTTATAGTCTAAGTTATCCGTTACTTTGATTATCTTATTAACCTACATTAAGTCACCTGGAATTCTTCTCTTTTCTAGACACTGTTGACCGGTTTTTCTGAGTCTTTTCTCATAACTGTAATTCTGGAATCCCACTATCAGCTTTGTCGCCCTTTCTCTAGTATCCTTTCCAGCATGCTTATATCCCCTCTACGATAAGAACTCTACACACGTAAACAGTACTCCAATATAGGTCTAACTAATTTTTATACAGTTTGACTTTCACTTCCTTGCTCCTATGTGCAATATTTCTTTTAATCATACCTAACATTGCCTTTGCCTATTTCACTGCTATCTGGACTTGCTCACTGACCTTACCTGTATATTCTATTATAGCCCCTAGGTCCCTTTTCTTTTCTATTTTTCTTATATTATTCTCACCCATTCTGCAATTATGTTTCTTATTGGATCTACCAATGGAAAATGAAATTTATCTACATTAAACTAAATTTGCCAGCTTGCAGACCATTCTTGAACTTTATCTAAACCCAACCTCAACATATCCACTTCTGCTTTAGATGAGACACTACTGCATTGTTTTTTGTCATCTGATAATTTTGCAATCATGGATCCCATATCAATGTCCAAATTGTTTATATATATCAAGAACGAAATTGGTCCAAAAACCGAGCCCTGTGGCACTCCACTTTTTACTTCACACCACTCAGAGTACTCCTTATTTATGCCCACCTTCTGCCTTCTTCCCGTTAATCAATTTTCAATTCATTTGGCAACTTCCCCACCTATTCCATGTGATTTTAATTTCTTAATAATCTTTGATGAGGTACTCTATCAAAGGCCTTTGCAAAATCTAGATAAATAACGTCCAATGGCTCCCCTATCTGTCATTTTGGTAACCTCCTCCATGAATTCTAATAGATTTGTTAAGCACGATTTACCTCTATTAAACTCATACTGGCTATTTCTGATTGATTACATTTGTCTTACAATTTGACTCTAACAATTGACAGATTACGCTCGTTAAACTCACAGGTCTATAATTCGCTGGATTTGATTTTTTACTTTTTTTGAAGAAGGGCATCACTCCTGCATCTTTCCAATCCCGTGGAACAATCCCTTTTGTAAGTGATTGAGAACATAAAATGGCCAAAGGTTTTGCTAGTTGGTCTCTAATTTGAAACAGGAATTTGGGATGAATACCATCTTGACCTGGTCATGTATCCACTTTCTACCGCTCCAATTTAAAAAAAAAAATTTCTTAATCCCGCTGTATCTATGCCTCTTTGGAAAATATCTATAGACTCTGGGATCTTGGAGCAGTCCTCTTTTGTGTAGACTGTGCCAAAGTACTGATTGAGTAGATTAGCTGCCTCCCTATTCTCACTTATTATTTTTCCTGTGCTATCTATTGAGAGGGCCTACTTTGTATTTCGTTCTTTGTTTATTTCTAACATAAAAAAGAAGCTTTTACTATCAGTCTTGATCCTCTGAGCAAGTTTTTTTTCGAAGACTATTTTTGCTGTTTTATTCCCTTTCTGAGCTATGCTCTGCTTGTCGAAATATTTTAAATAAATGGAAACCTGATGGACGGCAATGAAGAACAGATACAAGTTGAGGTAGTGTCATATCATCTACTGTCGTCTGGGATGAAGTGTTCGATGTGTTACTTACCAGTACTCATTTGCTTGTGTGGTAAGGTGACCAGTTCCCTTCCATGCTGTGTAGTTTTCTCTAACAGAAAATCATGTAGCCATTTACAACTGTGTAGACAGTAGCGTATGGTGGTATCTCGAACTATTCCCGGTAGAACTAAGGATTTTAACCACTGCCACTTAAAGAAGACAGGTCAACATAGGAACTGGCAGCATCAGGATATAAAGTTTCGTGAATAAAAAAACAATAGCTGAAAAAACATATATATATATATATATATATATATATATATATATATATATATATATATATATATATATATATATATATATATATTTACTTGGAGTACTTGAATTTAATAGTAATAATAATAATACTGATAAGTTCGATTAGGCCTCTGACGTCTCTTGCGTTGATCGGCTCCATCCATGGTCTACTGCTGTGGTGAGGCTCGAGGCCTGATTCAGAGCAACAGGGGAGGCTGTTATCTGCCGGAGCAAAGCTGTGCGGCGATGGCCTCTTCTGCACCCACGGCCGGTCGGAGGAAGTCCTCTGTTGCTGAAACAGTTCCCGTCGGAGCAAGGGGAGGTTAGGACAGGGGTGATGTGGTTGCTGATAACAAAGGTACCTGAATGCGTGTCAAGGTCACTCATCGTCTCAACAAAGGAGAACATAGTTGGGGCAAGGAATGTGGACAGGTAGAAACTGACCACTGGTCTTCCGATTTGGGTAGGGAGAAAAAGATTGATAGACGGATTGGCAGCGGGGCTTGCTGCGAGAGAATGAGGGACAGGTGTACACAGTGTTTCGTTCCAATAAGACTAAATATAGCCATCCCCTGAGATCCATTGGTCAAGTTCTGACTTTGCTTGAGTGTATATAACTCGAGACAAAGTTTAGCTCAGGAAGCTGGATGAAGAGGAGGGATAGAGAGATGAGAGCGAGAGAGAGAGAGAGAGAGAGAGAGACTGAATTTAGATAGTATGTTTAGCTCACCGACTTAGATAGAGGATCGATTGATAGACTGTTGCACGAATGTTAGTGATAGAACAGGATCGCTCAAGTAGGTGTGTGAGTTTTGTATTAAGTGATAATCTAAACTTTGTGTTGAAAGCAGCACACAATTAGAACGAGGTATGTCCAGATCGCCCGCGTGAGGGGATTTGAATGAGGAAGAGTATTTGATAAGGTGTGTTAAGGACGCAGTTAAGGCGAGGTGTGTGTGATGTAATTGCAAGGCAATAGAACTGGGTTTAGATAGTTGGGAATTCTATCAATAGCTTATGCTTAAAATTTCCGCTTTATTTAATATTTATATTAACTTATATATAACATAGAAATAATTAGTTAAGATGATATGTATTGAATTGTGTTTGTAATTCCACTACTCGTTTTTATGATATGAGTATTACGTAATAAATATGCCATCTGATGTGTCATATATTATTTGAAGTGTGTGGTCATGATGATGTGGATGAGTGTGAGAATGTTCTAAATTAGAATAACGTCCAGGGCAAACAGTGGGTCTGCTACAGGACTGAGGAACGACGTGTGAAGTATCTTGCAGACCGTGGTGTACTGGTCCAGCCGTATGACATGAATGAACAGTGTTTCCAAGATTGGGTAGAGACACATCTTAGCAGAAATCTTTACATTGTGGATGTAGTCATGCCATCAGATGCCCTTCAAACGCCGCTAGCTGCGACAGTGGCAAGTCTCCACTTTTTATATGTTATATTTAAGTAATGTCCATGTTTCGGAGTCATAAAGTAGGATTGGGACCTGGCAAGACTGCTAGTACCGGAGTTTACAAAAAAAAATATATTTAAAAAAAATTTTTGAATTTCTTGAATCCCATTATTCTGTCAACTATGCCAGCAGTCCGCACCAAAAAGAGTAGTGGTACAGTGGGTTCCATCCCACTGTAACATCCAAGGCAACGTGGAGGGAGACAGACTGGCAAAAGAAGGTGCAAGACTTCCACAACCAGATACTAGTGTGACATACGAAGAGTCAAAACGGCTTATTAGAGCTAGATACATGACCAAATGGGAAACAGAACATACTGGCTACACAAAAAACGATGCCAATTACCAGTTGAACAGAAGAGAGCACGTCGTGGTCTTCAGACTTCGCACTGGCCACAATAGACTGAGGTACCACCTATTCAATAAATTGAAGATAGGTGACACTGAAGAATGCTCGTGTGGTACCGAGAAAATGACCGCTGAACATCTGCTGCAAAACTGCCCGACATACGAGGATCAGAGAAAGCAGATGTGGCCATCACCAGTGGCAACACTAGACAAGCTCTATGGCAGTGTCGACAGCCTCAGGATGACCGCTGCTTTTTTCGAAAAAATAAAGGTCGACGTCTGACAGCCTACGAAGAAGAAGAAGAAGAATCCCATTATTCAAGCATTCAGGTCATGCCTGCTGCCAGGTATCCGTAGTCATCATCATCAGGTGCCCTACGGGTAGGCGATGACGATCATGGACCTCACGTGTATCGTTTACCAACTCTGCTGGTGATAGTCACCGGTGCCAAAATCTTCTCTGTCTCTCTTTCATGCTATCTGTCCCGTTGAAACGACGTGCTCCAAGCCGCCTCCTCTCATAACATGCCCGTTGGGGACGGCGGGGGCTAGTTATTAAGAGACACGGCTCACAATCAGAAGGTGCTGGGTTCGCTCCCCATTCACAGCACTGGCCGTTACCGCGGGGAAGCAAATCCTAAGAAAATGCAGGAGGAAGAAGATCCTTACATAAAATGCATGCCGAAGTCGGATGCACTGATCCGACAGGCGCGAAATAAAAACATAGTGAAGCGCACACCGACTTGGGGAATAAAGAAATAATGCGAACGAAAAATACAACAAAAACAAAACAAACAAAAAAACAAAAACAAATAACATGGCCGAAATAGAATGCCTGCCTTTTTCTGATCCTTGCAATAAGTTGTCTTTGTGTTTGTCTGCCTCTTCAAGGACCGCACAATAAGTTGTCTTTGTGTTTGTCTGCCTCTTCAAGGACCCCACAATAAGTTGTCTTTGTGTTTGTCTGCCTCTTCAAGGACCGCACAATAAGTTGTCTTTGTGTTTGTCTGCCTCTTCAAGGACCCCACAATAAGTTGTCTTTGTGTTTGTCTGCCTCTTCAAGGACCCCACAATAAGTTGTCTTTGTGTTTGTCTGCCTCTTCAAGGACCCCACAATAAGTTGTCTTTGTGTTTGTCTGCCTCTTCAAGGACCGTACAATAAGTTGTCTTTGTGTTTGTCTGCCTCTTCAAGGACCCCACAATAAGTTGTCTTTGTGTTTGTCTGCCTCTTCAAGGACCGTACAATAAGTTGTCTTTGTGTTTGTCTGCCTCTTCAAGGACCCCACAATAAGTTGTCTTTGTGTTTGTCTGCCTCTTCAAGGACCGTACAATAAGTTGTCTTTGTGTTTGTCTGCCTCGTCAAGGACCCCACAATAAGTTGTCTTTGTGTTTGTCTGCCTCTTCAAGGACCGTACAATAAGTTGTCTTTGTGTTTGTCTGCCTCTTCAAGGACCCCACAATAAGTTGTCTTTGTGTTTGTCTGCCTCTTCAAGGACCGTACAATAAGTTGTCTTTGTGTTTGTCTGCCTCTTCAATGACCGCACAATAAATTGTCTTTGTGTTTGTATGCCTCTTCAAGACCCCACAATAAGTTGTCTTTGTGTTTGTCTGCCTCTTCAAGGACCCCACAATAAGTTGTCTTTGTGTTTGTCTGCCTCTTCAAGGACCGCACAATAAGTTGTCTTTGTGTTTGTCTGCCTCTTCAAGACCCCACAATAAGTTGTCTTTGTGTTTGTCTGCCTCTTCAAGGACCCCACAATAAGTTGTCTTTGTGTTTGTCTGCCTCGACAGAGCTCGACAGTACGTCTCGCTGGTGGTCCGACTCTCGCAAAGAGCTTGTGACCGGCAAATGGAAAGCAGGAATCGTTGCCTCGAGGCCCTGCGTTCTCTCTCTCCCTACGGAGAAGGGGAGAAGGGCAGGCCAAATGGTGTCTCTAGTCCCAGTGAAATTCATCGCCGAGGTCGTTGGGATCCGTTCTGCACAGAGCGCTGCCATCCCTCCTCGAGCGAGCCCGGTCGGTCGGTCGTCTGGTACGTGTGGGAGGCCCCTGTCAGGCGGTCCTAGGTCGACGGAGTGAGGGACGGGTGGAACAACCGTCCGTCCGTCCCGTCAGTCGGTCCCTGCGGCCGTCCCAGTGAGGCATTTTACACACCCTTCCTCCGCCGACCGGTGTGCGCAGTACGTACGTCTCCGACAGATATCTGGTTGATCCTGCCAGTAGTCATATGCTTGTCTCAAAGATTAAGCCATGCATGTCTAAGTTCACACTGTCTCACGGTGAAACCGCGAATGGCTCATTAAATCAGTCGAGGTTCCTTAGATGACACGATCCTACTTGGATAACTGTGGCAATTCTAGAGCTAATACATGCTTACCAAGCTCCGACCCTCGCGGAAAGAGCGCTTTTATTAGTTCAAAACCAATCGTCGTTTCCCCTCGCGGGGTTGCGGCGTCCCCACTGGTGACTCTGGATAACTTTGTGCTGATCGCATGGCCTCATGTGCCGGCGACGCATCTTTCAAATGTCTGCCCTATCAAATGTCGATGGTACGTGACATGCGTACCATGTTTGTAACGGGTAACGGGGAATCAGGGTTCGATTCCGGAGAGGGAGCATGAGAAACGGCTACCACATCCAAGGAAGGCAGCAGGCGCGCAACTTACCCACTCCCGGCACGGGGAGGTAGTGACGAAAAATAACAATACGGGACTCTTTCGAGGCCCCGTAATTGGAATGAGTACACTTTAAACCCTTTAACGAGGATCTATTGGAGGGCAAGTCTGGTGCCAGCAGCCGCGGTAATTCCAGCTCCAATAGCGTATATTAAAGTTGTTGCAGTTAAAAAGCTCGTAGTTGGATCTCAGGCGCAGGCGGGCGGTCCGGCTCGCGCCGGTTCACTGCCCGTTGTCTCCTGCCCTACCGTCTGCCGGCTCTCTCCCACGGGTGCTCTTCGCTGAGCGTCCTGGGTGGCCGGCGCGTTTACTTTGAAAAAATTAGAGTGTTCAAAGCAGGCCTCGGCTGCCTGAATAATGGTGCATGGAATAATGGAATAGGACCTCGGTTCTATTTTGTTGGTTTTCGGAACTGGAGGTAATGATTAACAGGGACAAACGGGGGCATTCGTATTGCGGCGTTAGAGGTGAAATTCTTGGATCGCCGCAAGACGAGCTACTGCGAAAGCATTTGTCAAGAATGTTTTCATTAATCAAGAACGAAAGTCAGAGGCGCGAAGACGATCAGATACCGTCGTAGTTCTGACCATAAACGATGCCGACTAGCGATCCGCAGGAGTTGCTTCGATGACTCTGCGGGCAGCTTCCGGGAAACCAAAGTGTTTGGGTTCCGGGGGAAGTATGGTTGCAAAGCTGAAACTTAAAGGAATTGACGGAAGGGCACCACCAGGAGTGGAGCCTGCGGCTTAATTTGACTCAACACGGCCAACACTGAAATGAGTGACATGCCGAGACCACTCTTCTGGGGTCTAATATGGAACTGGTGCTGGACTTAGACCCCCAAAATTATGGGGTTATGCCCCTGTGGCTCGGTTCTGTCTGCATCCAGTGTGTGATAAAGGAATTGACGGAAGAGCACTATCAGGAGTGGAGCCTGAGACCTAAGTTAACTTACCACGCCAACACTGCGGAATGACTATCAAAAAGTACACCTTCGCGGGGTCTAATAGAGAACATGTGCTGGAATTAGACCCTCGACAATTTTGGGGCTACCCCCTAAGAAACTTGATTGTCTCGCTAAGGGAATTGACGGAAGGGCACCACCAGAACAACTGACAAATCGAGAGCACTGCCGTTTGGGTCTAATAATGAACGTACGCTGGTATTAGACTCACGGATGACAAGTCAGCTCTCAAACACTCAAATGAAAGAACGCTACGGAAATCGTGTTTTAACTCTGCGGAAACCGCAGATTTCAAATACCTGGTCATTGACAAACAAAAGCCCTCAATAAATTCGTCTGACCAAATAGTGAACGGGTGCTGGAAATAGATCATCTGAAGACAGGTCAGTTTTACCCTACAAATGACTGGGCGTTGCTACGGAAAACCAGCTCAAATCGAGAGGAGCCGCAGACACTTTGGTTCACGTACCAGGCTGATAAGCCAAGGGCGCGAGGCTACCATGTGGGGGATTGCGACCGAACCCTTGTAAGCCGCAATCCCGCCCAAAATCTCAGCACCACTGCAATGGGAGGCTCCTACATGCTCGGGACCTGGGGCTTGCGCCCC
Organism: Ariolimax columbianus; assembly: GCA_036924085.1. Taxonomy (NCBI): domain Eukaryota; kingdom Metazoa; phylum Mollusca; class Gastropoda; order Stylommatophora; family Arionidae; genus Ariolimax; species Ariolimax columbianus. Next base: position 171,652,868 of record JAVGWX010000001.1, read on the forward strand.
AGCCCTATCAGGTAGAGCCACAGTAAGAGGTCCTTGCCGCCCGCAAGTCAAAGCGGGCGGACAACTGCTTGATACTCACCCTATACGGCGATGGGGTGCGAAAAAAACACCAACCAAAGACTTAGTACCTGGTCGGGGTGTCGAAAACAGTAGAGCAGCCACCTCACTGTGAACTGTCAAGACTCAACCACCGACCATGAGAGTTGTCCGCACACCAGGCGAACAACATCTCGGTGACATTACCAGGCTTGTCCTCTGGCTGAATGCACTCCGGCTACGATATCTACCTCTGTACGTTATCAGCCATATAACTATCATACTGGACGCAGAAGAGATGCAGACCAGCGGACATTGCACACCTGCCCCACTGTGTCAACACCCCAGGTGGCGGGGAATGCTAGGCGTACCATCCCTGCATAGAAGCCAAGAAAATAAAGGGAAAAAGAGATACCCCACTCAAATGCAAATGCTACGTTTCTGGCAGGACGTGACGATCCTGGGATACAGACACACTGGACTGCCTCTCTTCCGGGTAAACCAGTCCATCTCATATATCATATCATCATTGCACCCTATAGACACGAGTAGTGAAGACTCGATAGTCTGGTAAGACAACTTCCATAGGAGAGAAAACTCTGATCGTAAACAACTGCTGCCTTGCAGATAGGCTGGGGACAGCCAAAGGCTAAGGAGGGCATCCCTACAGAAACGCCTGTTGAAATCGGATGCACGGGGCCGCAAGCCTAACAAAACAGTGCAACGTAAATCACAGTATGATGGCAGTACAACCTATTCGAAAAACGTATGGCGCTCATCCTGAGGAGACCCGCCAGGCAGCGATAGCGCCGGGCCTCACGCCTCGAAGGGGCCCACCCTTGACTACTGGTGGTCACCCACCCATGTGTCGTGGAGTCAAGGCACATGGCTATGGGGTAACGTCTATTGGCCAAAACTTCAAGACCCTCAGAATATTACAGTGGAATGCGGAGGGAGTCATTAACAAAAAACTTTCCCTAACACACCACCTGCATGAAGGTAAGATTGACGTGGCATGTATCCAGGAAACGCACCTCAACAGTATCCATAAATTCTCAATCAGAGGATACCAGACCTTCCGTCTAGATAGAGAAGGCCACAAAGGAGGGGTCCTGATACTGACCAGAAACAGCATACCGAGTAGCGCGGTACCTGTCAATCACACCGGACAAGCAGAAATTGTAGGAGTTGACATAATGGCTCAAGAGACGAAGCTCCGCATTTTCAATCTGTACGGACCACCAAACAGAGACCTATCGCTCTCGAGTATGGAGGTCAGAGACTCCAACTGCATAGTAGTTGGAGATTTCAACAGCCACTCGGAGAGATGGGGCTACTCTGACACAGACAGCAGAGGTGACGAAGTGGAAGATTGGGAGATAGATGCAAATCTCTCCCTAATCAATAGGCCGGAGGATAGCCCTAGCTTCTATTCAAGAACATGGCATACCACCTCGACTCCAGATTTGGCCTTCTCCACACAGGACATACACTATAAAATAGACCGCCAGGTGCTAAACCAACTGGCAGGTAGCGACCACAGGCCGATCAGGCTAACCATTGACATGGAAGTAGGCCCACAGGAAACAAAACCGCTCCCACGTTGGAATTACAAACGAGCCGACTGGGACAGATTTGCAATCCTGACAGATGGGCTGTGTGAAACCATCAACACACGAAACACCAAAATGAAGCCCATGGTAGAGAGCCTAAGCAAGGCAATAATGCAAGCCGCCACTGAAACCATCCCAAGAGGAGCTAGGAAAAACTATAAGCCCTACTGGAATGATGAGTTACAGAAAGTGGAAGATGCAGTAACAAATGCTAGGAACGTGGCAGAACGTGAAAAATCCATGGAGGCGAACATCGCCCTCAAAGCCGCCACGGCGAAGTACAAACACACTCTCAAGCAAACAGCAAGAGAAAGTTGGAAAAACAAAACGGAAAGTTTAAACCTGGACAAAGAAGGGAACAAGCTATGGAAGCTAGTCAGAGCCATGAACGACGAAACCCCGTCAAATAAACAAATTACTATCAAGCAGGGCGAGAACTTGATCACAGGTAAGAAAGCCGCAAACGCCTTTGTCGATCACTATGCCAGAGCAAACCACATCGAGGTCCCTGCAGATAAGCATACAGACATTAGCGAAGAGCTAAAGCGACACGAAAACATAAATACGGCTCCTGAAGAGCACATGATGGCCAAACTAACCATGCGTGAAATGGAAGAGGCTATGAGAACACTAAAGAAAAGGAAATCTCCCGGAAAAGACGGGATAACAAACGAAATGCTGATGGGGCTGGGCCAAACAGCGAAGAAAAAACTACTATCAGTCCTGAACCAAAGCTGGAAAAGGGGTATTGTACCCCAGGCATGGAAGGATGCAATACTGGTACCAGTACCAAAAACAGGAAAGGATAAAACAGATCCGAATGGATACAGGCCCATAAGCCTACTGAGCTGTGTCGGCAAGCTGATGGAACGGATGATAAACACCAGACTGATGTGGCATCTGGAAGAAAAACGAATTCTAATTCCACAGCAAGCCGGCTTTAGACAGCACAGATCCACTGAGGACCAGGTCATCCTCATAGCCCAGGAGATAGAAGATGCCTACCAGGCACAGAAGCACACAGTAGCTGTCTGGGTGGATCTGGAAAAGGCATTTGACAAAGTCTGGAAGGACGGACTTAGAGTCAAGCTGAGAAGAAGTGATGTCTGTGGGAAGATGTACAAGTGGATCAACCACTACCTCAAACAAAGAACGGCCAGAGTCCAAGTACAAGGGCAGATGAGCAAAAAGGTGACACTCGAGCAGGGAGTACCCCAAGGGGGAGTACTGTCACCCACACTCTTTCTGGTATATATAAACGATATTACAGAGAATATACCAAGAAGAGTCCATAGCTCAATGTTTGCAGACGATCTGGCTATGTGGACCTCTGAAAAGAATCTCACCATAGCAAGAAACCGGATCCAAACGGCCCTAACATCGCTGGAAGAGTGGGCGAACTCATGGCTGGTAAAAATAAACGAGGAGAAAACCACGTGCACAATATTCTCGCTCTCATTAAAACCCCAAAGTACCAAATTAAGCCTAAACGGCAAAATCCTGCAGCCAAACGACAACCCAACCTATCTGGGAGTCACATTTGATCGGCGCATGACATGGAAAAGTCAGATTGAGAGAAACCGAATGAAAGCCAGAGAAAGAATGGCGATCATGAGGAAACTTGCTGGCACAAGCTGGGGAGCAGACGAAAGCATACTAAAGAAACTGTACACTGGAAGAGTGAGACCAGTTCTCGAGTATGGCATTGCGGCATGGACAACAGCAGCGAAGGCGAACTTCGATAAAGTTAACAAACTTCAAAACCAAGCCATGAGAATCATAACAGGTGGCATGAAGTCAACGCCAATTGTAGAACTTGAAAAGATTACAAGACTGCAATCCATGACCGATAGAAGAGACTGCAGAGCCCAGCTGCAGTCAGAGAAACTCCGAAGACTGACGGACCATCCAATGTACCAGAGACTAAACAATCTGGGAAATGGGAAACTGAAGCGGAGAAACTTTGCAGAAATAGCCAAAGCAAAGATGCACGAAGATCCCACAAACGCACTAACAACACCAAAACCCATCACTACTGTACGAAAACCTACTTGGAGGCAGGATATATTTCCAGAGGTGGTAGAAAATATACCAGGTATTGCAAACAAAAACTGCCAGAGTGAGAAAGAAAGGAGAGACACTACCCTAAGCTTCATAACGAAAAGCTACCCAAGCATGGACTGGACCCATGCATACACCGACGGTTCTGTAACAAACACTACACAGAACGGAGGGGCAGGAGCATTCCTGAACCTACCAAATGGCACAAATATAACACTGTCATTCGCTACTGGTAAGTACACAAGCAATTTCAGAGCAGAGGCAGAGGCACTGAGGGCGGCAGTGGAAGAAATGGCAACACACAGTGAAAATGAGAGCCATATAGTCTTGCTGACAGATGCTCTCGAAGTAGTCACAGCGCTAAAAAGCCAGAAGAACACTGAGCTTAATGACTTAAGAGCAGCACTCTGCAAACTGTGCCAGCAGTCCGCACCAAAAAGGGTGGTGATACAGTGGGTTCCGTCACACTGCAACATCCAAGGAAACGAGGAGGCCGACAGACTGGCAAAAGAAGGTGCAAGACTACCACAAACAGATACCAGTATGACGTACGAAGAGTCAAAACGGCTTATCAAAGCCAGATACATGTCCAAATGGGAAACCGAACATACTGGTTACACCAAAAACGATGCCTATTACCAGTTGAACCGAAGAGAGCAGGTCGTTGTCTTCAGACTTCGCACTGGCCACAACAGACTGAGGTACCACCTATTCAACAAACTGAAGATAGGGTGTACCGACGAATGCCCGTGCGGTACTGGTAAAATGACCACTGAACATCTGCTGCAGAACTGCCCGACATACGAGGATCAGAGAGAGCAGATGTGGCCATTGCCAGTGGAACTGCAAGACAAGCTGTATGGTAGTGTCGACAGCCTCAGGATGACGGCTGCTTTTTTCGAAAAAATAATGGTTACTGTCTGACTGTGTACGCAGAAGAAGAAGAAGTACCTGTGATGTGCCTAAAATATTCGGTATTCTTCTCTTTCTTCTTTTTTTCTTCTTCTTTTTTTTTGGTTCTTTATCTCTATCTTCTTCTTTGTCTTCTTGTTCTTCTTCTCTTCTCATTTTTTTTCTTCTTCATCTTATTCTTTCATCTTCTCTTTCTTCGACTTCTACTTATTTTCCTTCTTCTTTTTCTCTTTCCTCTTTTTCTTCCTCTTCTTCTCTTTCTTCTTCTTCCTCTTCATCTTCATCGACGTTCGTCTTCAAAATAGTGTTGTGACATTATATCGTAGTTTGCAGCTAGACTGATAATATATGCTTTTCGTCCTGACACATCCGATTTCAGCCATTTTTTTTTAGTATTGAGGTTGCTGTCCCAGTGCCATTCCTACCCCTTGGTCAGACTACACTGGTGACTAGAGCAGCCAGTTTCCAGGACCGCCACTTGGAGGCGAATAGGGTCTTGGTCAGTTGTGGTTCGTTGACACTGATGTAAGCAGCCAACTATGAGTCGCTGTCAGCTGCATCTTCGGCCCAATCCCTCGATCTCATCACCAAATCTGGCACGTCCGTTCCACCTCCATCATTGTTTTCTCTAGCTATCATCGCTAAGTTTTTCTTGTCTTACCTCTATTTATCTTACATTTCTAGTTTCAGACGTGCGACTGTCTCGCAAAATCATTCGCCCCTTTACGCTAAGTATTTCCTATCCATCGCCAGAGCATCTTCTTGATCTCCTGGTCGACAACCAGCAGCCCAGTTATATTCAATAGGTCAAATATTTGAAGTAATTCAGGCCGATCGGATGGCAGAAAGGTTAAGGTGCTTGTTTCTGACAATAAGGGGGCTGAGTTCGTTGTTAGGGGACATCATACGCCTATCTACATAGCGGTCAATGGGCACTTGATTGGGTTAGACAAGAAACATTTGCTTGGATTGTTTCCCCTACCTGGTATAAGCTGAGACCTTTGTTGTTCTTTATAGTTGAACCCTCATTCGACACAAATGGACTGCTTTCAACCACACGCAGTTTTGTTTGGTGTCTTTTTTGTTTTTTTGTTTTTTAATCAAGGAGTGTGAGTTTTCAAAGACTAGTCAGGATCCAGTTTGATTTCTTATACAAAGCGAAATTAAGAAGTACGACTTAGAAAGGGTTGCACGAAGGAAGATCTAAGAAAGCTGAAACCTCTGTCTGTGAAGTCTCAAACATTCATTCTCAAAGGCTGAGTCTGTGGTGAGACCACTTTGACTTTGACATTTTACATCTTCTGAATGAGTTCTAGAGCAATGACTCACTTTCACCTTGACATTTGACATCTGTTGAGTGGGTTCCCAGACAAAAAGCAAACAGCTCAATGGCCAGAGCAGAACACCGTCAAATCGTTTAATTTTTATTCTTTTTTTAAATGTTGAAAGCTGATTCGTTTAAATGAAATCTTCTCACAGAAGTGTCTTGTCTTGGCCTTCTTATGATCTTTCTTCAAACCAAAGATAGCTTTTAACTCAACTTAATTTAACGTCTTTATACTGGTTTAGAAGACTCTGCAGAGTCTGTATACAACCAGTTCCAATTTCATCATCTTGCTCTAGAAGCTGTACGCATCCAATCTATTCTTAAATACATTGACCGTCCCAGCCTCCACCACCTCACTTGGCAATGCATTCCAAGCATTCACTACTCTCTTTTGTTGTGATACAAAACTTTGTTGTGTGTATATTTGAGGATATTTCAAATATGATGTCATTTGTTTAGGAGGCATAAATTTATGATTGCTGTCTGACATGTAAGTATGATGCCATGTTATTGGTCAAGTCTGAACTGATCGATATTTTAGTCAGCTAGAGCCGTTTAGAAACACAAGTACACATACACACACTGTCTCATACACACACACACACACACAAACACACACACACACACACACACACAAACACACACACATACACATATATACACATTCTTTTTCTGCGTTCATTCTCAATCTCCCGCTACCAAGTCCTGAACAGGGTGTTGCAAGTTTCAGGATGTAGTCCAGAGAACGAAATGCGTTGTGTCATTAGTTTACAGCTTGACTGCGATATTTACATCTTTCGGTCCGACACATCCGTCTTCAGCAGCACATACACATATTCTCCGCTGAATTTAACAGAAGCATCTCGTGGAAGTAAAACATACATATAATCGCCGCCTTTCAGAAAGCCTGGGCCAATACATTAGATAACGACAACAAAAGAACGAAAGTCTTAATGGAACTGTTTATAAACAAACACGCTCGCAGTAAATAGAACTAGGAAAGAGTTTCAGAACAATCAAGTATGGACGAAAGGCGACAATCAAGTATGGATGAAAGGCGACAATCAAGTATGGATGAAAGGCGACAATCAAGTATGAACGACAGACGACAATCAAGTATGGATGAAAGGCGACAATCAAGTATGGACGACAGGCGACAATCAAGTATGGATGAAAGGCGACAATCAAGTATGGATGAAAGGCGACAATCAAGTATGGACGAAAGGCGACAATCAAGTATGGATGAAAGGCGACAATCAAGTATGGATGAAAGGCGACAATCAAGTATGGATGAAAGGCGATAATCAAGTATGGACGACAGACGACAATCAAGTATGAACGACAGGCGACAATCAAGTATGGACGAAAGGCGACAATCAAGTATGGATGAAAGGCGACAATCAAGTATGAACGACAGACGACAATCAAGTATGGACGACAGACGACAATCAAGTATGAACGACAGACGACAATCAAGTATGAACGACAGACGACAATCAAGTATGAACGACAGACGACAATCAAGTATGGACGACAGACGACAATCAAGTATGAACGACAGACGACAATCAAGTATGAACGACAGACGACAATCAAGTATGAACGACAGGCGACACTCAAGTATGAACGACAGACGACAATCAAGTATGAACGACAGACGACAATCAAGTATGGACGACAGACGACAATCAAGTATGGATGAAAGGCGACAATCAAGTATGGACGACAGACGACAATCAAGTATGAACGACAGACGACAATCAAGTATGAACGACAGGCGACAATCAAGTATGGATGAAAGGCGACAATCAAGTATGGATGAAAGGCGACAATCAAGTATGGACGACAGACGACAATCAAGTATGGACGACAGGCGACAATCAAGTATGGATGAAAGGCGACAATCAAGTATGAACGACAGACGACAATCAAGTATGGATGAAAGGCGACAATCAAGTATGAACGACAGACGACAATCAAGTATGGACGACAGGCGACAATCAAGTATGGACGACAGGCGACAATCAAGTATGAACGACAGACGACAATCAAGTATGAACGACAGACGACAATCAAGTATGGACGACAGGCGACAATCAAGTATGAACGACAGACGACAATCAAGTATGGACGACAGGCGACAATCAAGTATGAACGACAGACGACAATCAAGTATGAACGACAGACGACAATCAAGTATGGACGACAGGCGATAATCAAGTATGGACGAAAGGCGACAATCAAGTATGGACGACAGGCGACAATCAAGTATGGACGACAGGCGACAATCAAGTATGGACGACAGGCGACAATCAAGTATGGACGACAGGCGACAATCAAGTATGGATGAAAGGCGACAATCAAGTATGAACGACAGACGACAATCAAGTATGGATGAAAGGCGACAATCAAGTATGAACGACAGACGACAATCAAGTATGGACGACAGGCGACAATCAAGTATGGACGACAGGCGACAATCAAGTATGAACGACAGACGACAATCAAGTATGAACGACAGACGACAATCAAGTATGAACGACAGACGACAATCAAGTATGGACGACAGGCGACAATCAAGTATGGACGACAGGCGACAATCAAGTATGGACGACAGGCGACAATCAAGTATGGACGACAGGCGACACTCAAGTATGGATGAAAGGCGACAATCAAGTATGGACGACAGGCGATAATCAAGTATGGACGACAGGCGACAATCAAGTATGGATGAAAGGCGACAATCAAGTATGGACGACAGACGACAATCAAGTATGGACGACAGGCGATAATCAAGTATGGATGAAAGGCGACAATCAAGTATGGACGACAGGCGATAATCAAGTATGGACGACAGGCGACAATCAAGTATGGACGACAGGCGACAATCAAGTATGGACGACAGGCGACAATCAAGTATGGACGACAGGCGACAATCAAGTATGGACGACAGGCGACAATCAAGTATGGACGACAGGCGACACTCAAGTATGGATGAAAGGCGACAATCAAGTATGGACGACAGGCGATAATCAAGTATGGACGACAGGCGACAATCAAGTATGGATGAAAGGCGACAATCAAGTATGGACGACAGACGACAATCAAGTATGGACGACAGGCGACAATCAAGTATGGATGAAAGGCGACAATCAAGTATGGACGACAGGCGATAATCAAGTATGGACGACAGGCGACAATCAAGTATGGACGACAGGCGACAATCAAGTATGGACGACAGGCGACAATCAAGTATGGACGACAGGCGACACTCAAGTATGGATGAAAGGCGACAATCAAGTATGGACGACAGGCGATAATCAAGTATGGACGACAGGCGACAATCAAGTATGGATGAAAGGCGACAATCAAGTATGGACGACCGACGACAATCAAGTATGGACGACAGGCGACAATCAAGTATGGATGAAAGGCGACAATCAAGTATGGACGACAGGCGATAATCAAGTATGGACGACAGGCGACAATCAAGTATGGACGACAGGCGACAATCAAGTATGGACGACAGGCGACAATCAAGTATGGACGACAGGCGACAATCAAGTATGGACGACAGGCGACAATCAAGTATGGACGACAGGCGACACTCAAGTATGAACGACAGACGACAATCAAGTATGGACGACAGGCGACAATCAAGTATGGACGACAGGCGACAATCAAGTATGGACGACAGGCGACAATCAAGTATGGACGACAGGCGACATCGTAAACACAATGCGGGAGTAACTGTAGGGCTGTATCCAAGTGCAGTTGGACATAAGTACTGTCACATGGGTGTGCTGACGTTTCGTCCTAAATTGGTCTTTATCAGTTACTCGATGAACTAAAACAGCACAAATGAAAACAGCGAGCTAAGTTAATCGTGTATCGGTGTTAAGGTTAGAGCAAAAGGAAATGTAATAATATAGTGCATGTTTTAACTCTAGTCACCGGCACCCTACAATCGACCCAACTGCAAGTTGACACTCCCTTTACTCTTTGAAAATAAAAGACATCAAGGAAGGGAAGTGGTCACTCCATCTGGTAAAATACGCTAAGGCATGTCAATAAAGTCTGTCACTCCATCCACAACAGCAATGCTTGATTTAGGACTACCTTGACCTTGATCTTAAATAACATGGAAAACATAAAGCAAGTTCGTTATTATGGCAACAGATTCAGTGATACATGCACGTGATTTTGGACAGGTTTATTTAATCATGTTTACAAATTGCCCCTAACATGTTGACTGTACTCTTCTCTCTACAGGTAAGTGATTGTGACACAAGTATAGGAATGTATGACTACACCAAACAGTGGATATATGTGTGGGTCCAGGTTGGTAAGTACGCCGTTCAATTGCACCAAAATTGTCACAAACAGACCTGGACAAAATCAAAAACATTTATCAGTTGTGGACAAAGTGTTTTTTTGTACTTCGCTCTCAAACTTGGAGCTGTATTAGGCGTCAGTGTTAGGATGCCAGGTATGGAGCTGTATTAGGCGTCAGTGTTGAGATGCCAGATATGGAGCTGTATTAGGCGTCAGTGTTGGGATGCCAGATATGGAGCTGTATTAGGCGTCAGTTTTGGGATGCCAGGCAGTCACTTTTGTCTTTCTACGGCGAGTCGTGTGCAAACGAGCAACACCCGTTCGCATTCTCGTATGGATTGGCTAAGCATTCTCGTATGGATTGGCTAAGCATTCTCGTATGGATTGGCTAAGCATTCTCGAATGGAATGGTTAAGTTGCGACAGTTTGATTCCTTTTGCGGAGTTCAACTTGTTAATTTATTTGCTCAGTTCTGTGTGTTCTATTGCAATAATAAATTCTGCTCCCTGTGTTTGTTGATGTTGTTGTTGTTGTGTAGGTGTGTCATGTCTTTCTAAATGTCACGTCCAATAGACTCTTTCGTCCATCGGTTCAGCAATTCCTCTTTGATGTTGTTTTGAAATATGTCATTTGCTGTCTTCTATTCGCACCATCCTTGTTCCAAGTCTTGCTAGTTTACCTGCGTTCTCAATGATTGATATTCCTACATGACCCGGGATAAACTGGAATATCCCTTAGATGTTGTGTGCCGTTTGTATCTTGTAAATTGTTTCAAACAGTTTAGAAACAATTTATTATTTATTTGTATGTTTGTTTTAGTGTATTTCTGTCATTTTGAATCAGTGAAAACTACAATACAGGGTGGATTTTGTTTTTCTTATTGGAACCGCTTGAGAATTATCTGAATGCTATTTATTAATATAATGTCAGTTTGGTCCTGTTACAGTGTCCTTCACACGGTTAGTATAATTCGTTTTGCCAATTGGATACTTTATTAGTGATCAAAGTCTGAAGTTTACAAAGCAGTCTTCATTGTATGAATGTATCAAAGTGTTAGAAGTTTACTAGTGTTTCTAAAGTTGCTGTCTTTAGTAAAAATAGATCAATCGAACTATAGAGGTACTAAAGGTTAAAAGTAAATCAAATTAAATATCGTTGATATAGGCAAAGGCTCTGTGACCGTAGCAGGACAAGAACAGAACAGCACCTACCTTGTGGCATCCTTTCTCAGGGACAAACAACGAACGAGAACACCTAACAAATCACAACAGCCAGCCATGAACAAATTAGCTTTTTAGGTTAGCAGTCCTTGCTGGACATACAGACACCCAAAAAAATCCAACAGAAAAAACATGAACAAATCACACACAAAAACACCATACTAAGACAAAAGGAGAAAACCAATAACCAGTTGGCGTATATTTCTTCAGAATTATCTTGATGAATACGACTAACCATACTGTTAAGAATTTGTTTTCTGAACATGTTCTTGGCCTTTTAATGTCATTTCATTAATATTTTTGCCTGCTGCTAAAGTTTTTTTGTCTTCATTTTTTGTAAAGCATTATTGATTTCCTTGTTTGTTTACTCGGTCTCCAATAGTGCAATGCTTGCTTTGTCATCTCTTTGTTGTATCATCGTGTTCTAATTGCTTTGTCCAGCTGTTTTGTACGATTTATTATGCTGACTTTAGCGACCTATTTGCTCAAAGTATATCTTTTTTTATTGATTAATACTGATTGTTCACCAGATCTGAATGGTTTTGAGTTTGTCTTCTTGCTTTTCCAACCAAAATACGATAAAATAGAATCATATCGGTTGTTGAGCCGACTACGTTTGGATCCCCTATCAGTTGAGTATTCTATTGTCCACTAACACGATTCCTCGGGTCATTTACCAGTTATTGCAATCTTGCTGGAGGCTGTCTGATAGGTCACAAGCACAAATCGCAGACGGGTATGTACTTTTTGTGTGGAAGGGTTCCATCATTGAGTAGCTCCTCTTGAAGCATGTCTGCTGTCGTGAGCGATGAACTGGTTGATTGTGTGGAGGGGTTCCATTATTGAGTAGCTCCTCTTGAAGCATGTCTGCTGTCGTGGGCGATGAACTGGTTGATTGTGTGGAGAGGTTCCATCATTGAGTAGCTCCTATTGAAGCATGTCTGCTGTCGTGAGCGATGAACTGGTTGATTGTGTGGAGGGGTTCCATCTTTGAGTAGCTCCTCTTGAAGCATGTCTGCTGTCGTGGGCGATGAACTGGTTGATTGTGTGGAGAGGTTCCATCATTGAGTAGCTCCTCTTGAAGCATGTCTGCTGTCGTGGGCGATGAACTGGTTGATTGTGTGGAGGGGTTCCATCTTTGAGTAGCTCCTCTTGAAGCATGTCTGCTGTCGTGGGCGATGAACTGGTTGATTGTGTGGAGAGGTTCCATCATTGAGTAGCTCCTCTTGAAGCATGTCTGCTGTCGTGGGCGATGAACTTGTTGATTGTGTGGAGGGGTTCCATCTTTGAGTAGCTCCTGAGTAGTTTGAGTAGTTATTTTTCTTGTTCCGTTCGTTCTCAATCTCCCGCTGTCAAGCCCTGAAAACAGCTTTGAAAGTAGCAGAATGTAGTCCAGAGAACGGAATGCGTTGTGTCGTGGTTTACAGCTTGACTGCGATATGTGCGCTTTTTCGGTCCAACACATCCGACTTTAGCAGGCATTTTTGAGTACCGGGTTGACCTCCCTCTTCGATCCCTTCTAGTTAGCTAGTCTGCTCTGTTGCAGCCTGTTATCCAGGATCACCGCGTGGAGGTGTAGAAGGGTCTTGGCAGCTCTTGTTCGCTGGCCCTGACGCTAGCAGTCAACTATGGGCCGCTGATCTCTGCAGCTCATCCGGTGCTCCGCGTATTGATCCAATGAACTGGTTGAATCTGTGAAGATGGTCGACCGTTGGGTAGCTCCTCTTGAAGCATGTCTACGGTCCTGGGACCTTTTCTGATCTTACATAGTTAATCGCATGTAACATCTCATTAATCGCATGTAACATCTCATTAATCGCATGTAACATCTCCTTAATCGCATGTAATATTTCATTAATCGCATGTAACATCTCATTAATCGCATGTAACATTTCATTAATCGCATGTAACATCTCATTAATCACATGTATGTTATTGTGTAATGCCCACAATGAGTACGTTTACTGTTTTGTGCGCCCTGGAAATGGCGTTAAGTGGCGGGTTGTAGTAGCTTTCCTCACATTCTGAGAGTGATGGTGAAGGTGGACCGAGGTCCTCCAGGCGGTTGTGCTGTCCTTGGCTTCACTACTTCTAGAATCACGTCGACCCGCATGTCGTAAACCAAACTGATTTGAACACAGCCTATTTCCAGGAAACGTTACATGGAAGAGAGATAGTGGTCTTGGTCAGTATGTGTGTTGTGCCTGACTCTGACTCGAAGCCTTGGTCAGTAAGTGTGTTGTGCCTGACTCTGACTTGAAGCCTTGGTCAGTAAGTGTGTTGTGCCTGACTCTGACTTGAAGCCTTGGTCAGTAAGTGTGTTGTGCCTTACTCTGACTCGATGCCTTGGTCAGTAAGTGTGTTGTGCCTTACTCTGACTCGATGCCTTGGTCAGTAAGTGTGTTGTGCCTGACTCTGACTCGAAGCCTTGGTCAGTAAGTTTGTTGTGACTGACTATGGCTCGAAGCCTTGGTCAGTAAGTTTGTTGTGCCTGACTCTGACTCGAAGTCTTGGTCAGTAAGTTTGTTGTGCCTGACTCTGACTCGAAGTCTTGGTCAGTAAGTTTGTTGTGCCTGACTCTGACTCGAAGCCTTGGTCAGTAAGTTTGCTGTGCCTGACTCTGATTCAAAGTCTTGGTCAGTATGTTGGGCCTGACCCTGACTAGCGTCGCAGTTCTCCTAATCATATGTAACATCTCAATAATCGCAAGTAACATCTCAATCAGTTCGATCTTCGGTATCGGCATATTTTGTTAATTGTGTGGTTTTTAGCTAACTATGGCCTTAGTTGCGAAGAGGTCGGAGACATACCTGTTACACTTTATCTATTTCAGCTCCGTCCTTCATGGTGGTGTCCTTTTCATTCTTTAGAACAGTCGTAAAACAATTTAAATGAGGAAGACCTTTTCTATATTTCTTTTAACTTAACTTCATTATATTGGTTTAGAAGGCTCTACGGAGTCTGTATACAACCAGTTTATTTCACTCTACTGATGCCGAAACTACTGTGAGCATCCAATCTATTTTTGAATGCATTAACTGACTCTTGCTTCCACTACATCCTGCGGCAATGCATTCCAAGAATTCACCACTCTCTGACTACAAAAATACTTCCTAATATCTAATCTTGACCTGTCTTTAAACAATGTGTAGATGTAGCTTTTGTTCTTGTAGCTGGTCTTACTTTTAAAAACTTGGTATAGTCTAATCTATCCTTCCCATTCATTAATTTATTAACTTGTATTTAGTCAACCGGAATTCTTCTTTGTTCGAGACATTGTAGACCAGTCTTTTTTAGTCTTTCCTCATAACTATAATTCTAAAACCGTGCGATCATTTTTGTAGCTCTTCTTTGTTCCCTTTCCAGCATGTTTGTATCCATTCTATTATATGGACACCACACCTGAAGACAGTACTCCAAGTTAGGTCTCACTAATGATTTATATAACTCAACTATTACTGCCATGTTCTTATGTGAAATATTTCTTTTTATGATGCCCAACATGGCATTAGATTTTTCACTGCCACCTGGACTTGCTCCCGCACTTTACCTATATGATCTATTATAATTCCTAGGTCTCCGTCCTTTTTTATTATCTTAATATTGTTCTCTCCCATCCTGTAATTATATTCATTGTTGGATCTGCCCATGTGGATGGCTGTACATTTCTCTACATTAAACTCTATCTGCCAGCTCTCATGCCATTTTTGAATCGTGGCTAAATCTGATCTCAATAGATCCACCTATTCCAGAGAAGAGACCCTGCCGCGTAATTTTGTGTCATCCACGAACTTTGCAATCTTGGATCTGATATCAATGTCCAAATCATTGATATATATTAAGAACAAAAATTGGTCCCAATACTGATCCCTGGGGCACACCACTTATTACATCACACCAGTCAGAGTACTCCCTATTTATGCCCACGATCTGCCTTCTGTCCGTCAACCAATTTTCTATCTAATTGGCAACTTCACCTCCTATTTCATGTGATTTCAACTTTCGAAACAATCGTTGATGAGGTACTCAATCAAAGGCCTTTGCTAAATCCAGATAGATAACATCCGCCGGCTCTCCACTATCTAACATTTTGGTAACCTCCTCCATGAATTCTAATAGATGGGTTAAACATGATCTCCCTTTAGTAAACCCACGCTGACTATTTTTGATTAAATTAAACTTGTCCAAGTGCAGTACTATGTTCTCCTTGATAATGGACTCTAAAATGTTACAGAGTAGGCTCGTCAAACTCACTGCTCTATAATTGGCTGGATCTGATTTTTTGCCCTTTTTTAACAAGGAAATCACACCTGCATCTTTCCAATCCTTTTGAACAATCCCCTTGTCAACAGTATGATAATAAAATATCGCTAATGGTTTTGCTCACTGGCGTCAAAGTTCAAACAGTAATTCATCCAGGACATGTATCCACCTTGAACCTATCCAATTTTTGTAAAACCATTTCCTTTGGAATTCAGAATGATAGTAATCCTTCTGTGTGCTTGTCTCATTGGAAAATATTTAATGGGTCTGGGATCTTGAAGCAATCTTCTTTTGTATAGACTGTGCCAAAGTACTGATTGAGTTGATAGTACTGATTGAGTTGATAGTACTGATTAAGTTGATTACCAGCATCCCTGTTCTCACTTATTAATTTTCCTGCACTATCTTTAAGTGGGCCAACTGTGTCTTTTGTTCTCTGTTTATGTCGAACATAGGAAAAACAAGCTCTTGCTTTTAGTCTTGATCTTTTCAGCCATTTTGTTTTCAAAGTCAATTTTTGCTGCTCTATTAACTTTGTAAGATTTGTTTTGTATGTCTAAATATGTTTTAATATGTTTCCCTTGATTTTCCAGTCTCTATATATTTTTTCCAAACTTTATTCTTAGCTCTTCTACAACTAACCACGGATAGAGGACCATTTTATTCGTTTCTGGTTCAACTTGCTACATGGGACAAATTCCTCTTTCAAGTGCTCAAGAATAGATTTCAACTTAGCCCATTTCTCTTCAACATTTCCACCAGTGAAAATATCTGTCCAGATTACGTGGCTCGCTGATTCTATCATCTTGTGTACATCTGTTCTAGAGTAGTCATATGTCAGTGGACACTTTATATCATCTTTCAAAGCTACAAGATCCCAACGGACAATCTGATGGTCACTCGAGCCATATAGTTCACCAACGCCTGCATTTGAAATCATATTTTTGATCTGTAGAAACAACCAAGTCGAGTGTGTTTCTGCCTCTGGTACAGTCCTCCACATGTAGAAACAACCACGTCGAGTGTGTTTCTGCCTCTGGTACAGTCCTCCACATGTAGAAACAACCAAGTCGAGTGTGTTTCTGCCTCTGGTACAGTCCTCCACATGTTGAAACAACTAAGTCGAGTGTGTTTCTGCCTCTGGTACAGTCCTCCACATGTAGAAACAACCAAGTCGAGTGTGTTTCTGCCTCTGGTACAGTCCTCCACATGTTGAAACAACTAAGTCGAGTGTGTTTCTGCCTCTGGTACAGTCCTCCACATGTAGAAACAACCAAGTCGAGTGTGTTTCTGCCTCTGGTCTAGTCCTCCACATGTAGAAACAACCAAGTCGAGTGTGTTTCTGCATCTGGTCTAGTCCTCCACATGTAGAAACAACTAAGTCGAGTGTGTTTCTGCCTCTGGTACAGTCCTCCACATGTAGAAACAACTAAGTCGAGTGTGTTTCTGCCTCTGGTCTAGTCCTCCACATGTTGAAACAACCAAGTCGAGTGTGTTTCTGCCTCTGGTACAGTCCTCCACATGTTGAAACAATCAAGTCGAGTGTGTTTCTGCCTCTGGTACAGTCCTCCACATGTTGAAACAACCAAGTCGAGTGTGTTTCTGCCTCTGGTCTAGTCCTCCACATGTTGAAACAACCAAGTCGAGTGTGTTTCTGCCTCTTGTACAGTCCTCCACATGTTGAAACAACCAAGTCGAGTGTGTTTCTGCCTCTGGTACAGTCCTCCACATGTAGAAACAACTAAGTCGAGTGTGTTTCTGCCTCTGGTACAGTCCTCCACATGTAGAAACAACCAAGTCGAGTGTGTTTCTGCCTCTGGTACAGTCCTCCACATGTAGAAACAACCAAGTCGAGTGTGTTTCTGCCTCTGGTACAGTCCTCCACATGTAAAAACAACCAAGTCGAGTGTGTTTCTGCCTCTGGTACAGTCCTCCACATGTAGAAACAACCAAGTCGAGTGTGTTTCTGCCTCTGGTACAGTCCTCCACATGTAGAAACAACTAAGTCGAGTGTGTTTCTGCCTCTGGTACAGTCCTCCACATGTAGAAACAACCAAGTCGAGTGTGTTTCTGCCTCTGGTACAGTCCTCCACATGTTGAAACAACTAAGTCGAGTGTGTTTCTGCCTCTGGTACAGTCCTCCACATGTAGAAACAACCAAGTCGAGTGTGTTTCTGCCTCTGGTACAGTCCTCCACATGTTGAAACAACTAAGTCGAGTGTGTTTCTGCCTCTGGTACAGTCCTCCACATGTAGAAACAACCAAGTCGAGTGTGTTTCTGCCTCTGGTACAGTCCTCCACATGTTGAAACAACTAAGTCGAGTGTGTTTCTGCCTCTGGTACAGTCCTCCACATGTAGAAACAACCAAGTCGAGTGTGTTTCTGCCTCTGGTCTAGTCCTCCACATGTAGAAACAACCAAGTCGAGTGTGTTTCTGCATCTGGTCTAGTCCTCCACATGTAGAAACAACTAAGTCGAGTGTGTTTCTGCCTCTGGTACAGTCCTCCACATGTAGAAACAACTAAGTCGAGTGTGTTTCTGCCTCTGGTCTAGTCCTCCACATGTTGAAACAACCAAGTCGAGTGTGTTTCTGCCTCTGGTACAGTCCTCCACATGTTGAAACAACCAAGTCGAGTGTGTTTCTGCCTCTGGTACAGTCCTCCACATGTTGAAACAACCAAGTCGAGTGTGTTTCTGCCTCTGGTCTAGTCCTCCACATGTTGAAACAACCAAGTCGAGTGTGTTTCTGCCTCTTGTACAGTCCTCCACATGTTGAAACAACCAAGTCGAGTGTGTTTCTGCCTCTGGTACAGTCCTCCACATGTAGAAACAACTAAGTCGAGTGTGTTTCTGCCTCTGGTACAGTCCTCCACATGTAGAAACAACCAAGTCGAGTGTGTTTCTGCCTCTGGTACAGTCCTCCACATGTAGAAACAACCAAGTCGAGTGTGTTTCTGCCTCTGGTACAGTCCTCCACATGTAGAAACAACCAAGTCGAGTGTGTTTCTGCCTCTGGTACAGTCCTCCACATGTAGAAACAACCAAGTCGAGTGTGTTTCTGCCTCTGGTACAGTCCTCCACATGTAGAAACAACCAAGTCGAGTGTGTTTCTGCCTCTGGTACAGTCCTCCACATGTTGAAACAACTAAGTCGAGTGTGTTTCTGCCTCTGGTACAGTCCTCCACATGTAGAAACAACCAAGTCGAGTGTGTTTCTGCCTCTGGTACAGTCCTCCACATGTTGAAACAACCAAGTCGAGTGTGTTTCTGCCTCTTGTACAGTCCTCCACATGTTGAAACAACCAAGTCGAGTGTGTTTCTGCCTCTGGTACAGTCCTCCACATGTAGAAACAACTAAGTCGAGTGTGTTTCTGCCTCTGGTACAGTCCTCCACATGTAGAAACAACCAAGTCGAGTGTGTTTCTGCCTCTGGTACAGTCCTCCACATGTAGAAACAACCAAGTCGAGTGTGTTTCTGCCTCTGGTACAGTCCTCCACATGTAGAAACAACCAAGTCGAGTGTGTTTCTGCCTCTGGTACAGTCCTCCACATGTAGAAACAACCAAGTCGAGTGTGTTTCTGCCTCTGGTACAATCCTCCACATGTTGAAACAACTAAGTCGAGTGTGTTTCTGCCTCTGGTACAGTCCTCCACATGTAGAAACAACCAAGTCGAGTGTGTTTCTGCCTCTGGTACAGTCCTCCACATGTTGAAACAACTAAGTCGAGTGTGTTTCTGCCTCTGGTACAGTCCTCCACATGTAGAAACAACCAAGTCGAGTGTGTTTCTGCCTCTGGTACAGTCCTCCACATGTTGAAACAACTAAGTCGAGTGTGTTTCTGCCTCTGGTACAGTCCTCCACATGTAGAAACAACCAAGTCGAGTGTGTTTCTGCCTCTGGTACAGTCCTCCACATGTTGAAACAACTAAGTCGAGTGTGTTTCTGCCTCTGGTACAGTCCTCCACATGTAGAAACAACCAAGTCGAGTGTGTTTCTGCCTCTGGTCTAGTCCTCCACATGTAGAAACAACCAAGTCGAGTGTGTTTCTGCATCTGGTCTAGTCCTCCACATGTAGAAACAACTAAGTCGAGTGTGTTTCTGCCTCTGGTACAGTCCTCCACATGTAGAAACAACTAAGTCGAGTGTGTTTCTGCCTCTGGTCTAGTCCTCCACATGTTGAAACAACCAAGTCGAGTGTGTTTCTGCCTCTGGTACAGTCCTCCACATGTTGAAACAACCAAGTCGAGTGTGTTTCTGCCTCTGGTACAGTCCTCCACATGTTGAAACAACCAAGTCGAGTGTGTTTCTGCCTCTGGTCTAGTCCTCCACATGTTGAAACAACCAAGTCGAGTGTGTTTCTGCCTCTTGTACAGTCCTCCACATGTTGAAACAACCAAGTCGAGTGTGTTTCTGCCTCTGGTACAGTCCTCCACATGTAGAAACAACTAAGTCGAGTGTGTTTCTGCCTCTGGTACAGTCCTCCACATGTAGAAACAACCAAGTCGAGTGTGTTTCTGCCTCTGGTACAGTCCTCCACATGTAGAAACAACCAAGTCGAGTGTGTTTCTGCCTCTGGTACAGTCCTCCACATGTAGAAACAACCAAGTCGAGTGTGTTTCTGCCTCTGGTACAGTCCTCCACATGTAGAAACAACCAAGTCGAGTGTGTTTCTGCCTCTGGTACAATCCTCCACATGTTGAAACAACTAAGTCGAGTGTGTTTCTGCCTCTGGTACAGTCCTCCACATGTAGAAACAACCAAGTCGAGTGTGTTTCTGCCTCTGGTACAGTCCTCCACATGTTGAAACAACTAAGTCGAGTGTGTTTCTGCCTCTGGTACAGTCCTCCACATGTAGAAACAACCAAGTCGAGTGTGTTTCTGCCTCTGGTCTAGTCCTACACATGTAGAAACAACCAAGTCGAGTGTGTTTCTGCCTCTGGTCTAGTCCTCCACATGTAGAAACAACTAAGTCGAGTGTGTTTCTGCCTCTGGTACAGTCCTCCACATGTAGAAACAACTAAGTCGAGTGTGTTTCTGCCTCTGGTCTAGTCCTCCACATGTTGAAACAACCAAGTCGAGTGTGTTTCTGCCTCTGGTACAGTCCTCCACATGTTGAAACAACTAAGTCGAGTGTGTTTCTGCCTCTGGTACAGTCCTCCACATGTTGAAACAACCAAGTCGAGTGTGTTTCTGCCTCTGGTCTAGTCCTCCACATGTTGAAACAACCAAGTCGAGTGTGTTTCTGCCTCTGGTCTAGTCCTCCACATGTTGAAACAACCAAGTCGAGTGTGTTTCTGCCTCTGGTACAGTCCTCCACATGTAGAAACAACCAAGTCGAGTGTGTTTCTGCCTCTGGTACAGTCCTCCACATGTAGAAACAACCAAGTCGAGTGTGTTTCTGCCTCTGGTACAGTCCTCCACATGTTGAAACAACTAAGTCGAGTGTGTTTCTGCCTCTGGTACAGTCCTCCACATGTTGAAACAACTAAGTCGAGTGTGTTTCTGCCTCTGGTACAGTCCTCCACATGTAGAAACAACCAAGTCGAGTGTGTTTCTGCCTCTGGTACAGTCCTCCACATGTTGAAACAACTAAGTCGAGTGTGTTTCTGCCTCTGGTACAGTCCTCCACATGTAGAAACAACCAAGTCGAGTGTGTTTCTGCCTCTGGTCTAGTCCTCCACATGTAGAAACAACCAAGTCGAGTGTGTTTCTGCCTCTGGTCTAGTCCTCCACATGTAGAAACCACTAAGTCGAGTGTGTTTCTGCCTCTGGTACAGTCCTCCACATGTAGAAACAACTAAGTCGAGTGTGTTTCTGCCTCTGGTCTAGTCCTCCACATGTTGAAACAACCAAGTCGAGTGTGTTTCTGCCTCTGGTACAGTCCTCCACATGTTGAAACAACCAAGTCGAGTGTGTTTCTGCCTCTGGTACAGTCCTCCACATGTTGAAACAACCAAGTCGAGTGTGTTTCTGCCTCTGGTTTAGTCCTCCACATGTTGAAACAACCAAGTCGAGTGTGTTTCTGCCTCTGGTCTAGTCCTCCACATGTTGAAACAACCAAGTCGAGTGTGTTTCTGCCTCTGGTACAGTCCTCCACATGTTGAAACAACCAAGTCGAGTGTGTTTCTGCCTCTGGTACAGTCCTCCACATGTAGAAACAACTAAGTCGAGTGTGTTTCTGCCTCTGGTACAGTCCTCCACATGTAGAAACAACCAAGTCGAGTGTGTTTCTGCCTCTGGTACAGTCCTCCACATGTAGAAACAACCAAGTCGAGTGTGTTTCTGCCTCTGGTCTAGTCCTCGACATGTTAAAACAAACAACTGTCACTTATGCACTGAACAAAAGGATGGGATCTGACATGTGCTTCCACCATCTGCCAATTAGTTTCTGGAAAGCTAAAATCCCCCATTAATAATAATTTCTCTGCATTGGACAATGCTATAGCTTGAACAGATCTTTATCATCTTCTTGAGCACTTGATGGACACCAGTAGCATACTCCAACCAATGTTTTTTTTCTTCCCCACTTACGATTTCGCCCCATACACTTTCAATGTTGATGCCTGAAGATATTTCATCTCTGATTGTTCTAGTAACTGAGTTGTTACAGTACAATAAAACTCCCCCTCCCCTAGCGTTGTCTCCAACTGCCCTATATATCCTTAACATTGTAAATCCCTCTATTTCTAGTCCACTATCTGAAATGTCCTCATGTGTCCATGTTTAGATTACACTCATTAGATCTGGTTTTTCTTCCTCTACAAACACTTCCACTTTCTCTCTTTTATTCATTATTCTTCTCGCATTTACATAAAACATGTTAGATGACTGTGTTGTTGTTTCTCCAGTTCGATGAGTTACTTTCATGTCGCTACTACTGTTACTTGTTTCTGATCCTAATTCCATACGGTGTCCACTTCGCTTATTAACACTAATACTTCCTCCTCTCCGTCTTCTAGTGTGTTTAGATTTTCTTGTTTTTTGTCCCTTTCTTGCTCTGTTCAGAATACTGAGGTGTGCAAGCCTACTCTTGACCTCCCGTCTTACGGGGGTAGGCGATTTCAGCCCCAACTTAAGTGGGTCAGCACACGTGTAATTTCGAGTAGGTTCAGTGCTATAGACGAACTAACCGGCTGTCCCCATTGTACTGTGTCCAACAAGTGTTCATAACCTTTCTACACCAAACAAAACCGGCACGGACATCAAACAGGACGAAGGGCGGCAGTAACTTTATGTTCAACCATTTACACTGGACAGTTGAGATACAACACATGGTGACCGAACACTATCTCGGACAGCCGACGTTCACCTTGCCAGAATTCTCGACGGGAAAACACTACAAAATTAACTATAGTCCGTCTTTTAATTCATAAACAGGGTCCGAAGCAGTTTTCTACTAAACTGCACGTCAGATCCAAATTAATTTGCAAGCAGCCTTAGAATATCCATGACACTAAAACGTTGATATTATTTAGTCCTTACATGTTCAGAATTTTGCACATCGGCGAATTACTTTGATCTTTTAGGACCATTGCAAAGAAATTGCCATTACATTTTAAGATTTTACAGTACGAAGTTTAATTTCTCGTCACATTTTGTTCATAGGAGTATGTCCTTAATCTCTTGATAGATTAATTGATTGTTTGTGTTGCCCCTTATGCAGAATCGTAAAAATTGCACCAGTTAGTACAGCTCTTCGGTCTCCATTAGACCCCAAGGTTGTATCACCTGCGCATCGAATTTTATGTTGCTTTAAGTATTTAAATTTTAAAATGTATATGTTGTTTTTGTATGTACACTTAATTGTTTTAATAAACATACGGTAACTCATCCAAGTCTGCAAATCAGTATGTCCAGAAAAGATCATATTAATCATTTCGAATCTGTAGATTCAAAGACGTTGATATTTGTTATGTGCTGGTCAAATTGTAATCCATCTCATTAACTTAACTAAACGTCTTCATACTGGTTTAGAAGACCCTGCAGAGTCTGTATACAACCAGTTTCATTTACATCACCTTGCTATAAAAGCTTTGCGCATCAAATTTATTCTTAAATGCATTAACTGTCCATGCCTCCACTACCTCCCGTGACAATGCATTCCAAGCATTCACCACTCTCTGACTAAAAAAATATGTCCAAATATCTAATCTGGACGTCTCTTTAGTCAACTTGTAGCTATGGCCTCGTGTTATTGTAGGTGGCTGTATTTTTAAAAAAAACTTGGTATAGTCTAATTTATCCATTCCTTTGATCATCTTATAAACATGCATTAAGTCACCACGAATTCTTCTCTCTTCATTACTAGCACTGGTCTTCTTCCCGAGCACTTGTTCCACACACTTCTTCCAGAACTGAATGTCTGTTTTTGAAAGCTACTCACGTGTCAGCACTTCATCATCACACATTTTAAATGTCCTGTTCTGTTTGGCAACTTGTCCTTTGACTAACCCCTTTGACTAACCCTCACAAGCTCTGTAGGGTTTAGATGCGCGTGATATGCAGGTAGTCACAGAGAAGTGTGGCCGTACTCTTCAATGATTTTGTCAATATGAAAAATTGTTGTATTATTTGTCTTCCTCACAAACTGCAACTACTCTGGCTTTAAATACGTGTTGTCGAAATTCACCTTTTCCTTAACTAGCTCTGTCCTATTCTGAGCTTTTCTATTTGATGCAGTTTGTACTTTGTCTTCCTTTGATACTGCAGTGTGATAGAATGCATTATCCATTACTAGGCAGGGCGGTTTATCCAAAATTGAAAGCAGATCATTCGTCCTCCATTCATTTCAGTGTGGTAGTAACTACTATTGGTGGTGCTTTTGTATTGGAAATAAGTTCAGCGTCATGGACAAGTCCTATTTTAGTGCTTCCGGCATACGTTAGTGTAATACGCTGCCCTTTGCTGCTTGGAATATGTCTTTTTTGTTCAACGTCAACTGATTGTCATTCTTTACCATAGGTATAGTAAGCATTAAACCAGGATTCATCAAACTATACAATGTCATAGCCTTGCCTACGCCGTTCACGTATCTGTCTCAGGAATTTGCTTCTGACAGAAATCAAATGTAGCTTTTTACATATAATATTCCTGCCACCTGCAGTTTTCCTCAAAGTAAAGCCAGCAGCTTTTACAATTTTCCAAATAGTACTTTTAGAAATGTTAATACTGCAGTTGGATTGCAATGTTAATTTTAGTTTTCGTCAACAGTTTCAAAATTTTCCCTTTTATGACAACGGTAAAAAGATGATCTGACCAGCCCAAACGCCAATTGCGTTCATTTATCTGGGTCATGAATATCACAATATAAATGACCCATCTTAGATTCTCTGTGGAAAAACGTGTATAGTAAAACTAACTTTCTGCATCGTTATACATTTCCACTTCAAACTAATTTTGAAATTGATATCAATGTAACTTTTGAAAAAGCAACTATATGTCACAATATCGACCCACAAACCATAATATCGTGATACGCATATATTTGAACTACAGTTTCGCATGAATGACCTTTGTTATTTTCCGTACTCGACAAAGTGTCTGATTTGTGCACGGGATAATCAGGAGTTTGATTTTTACTCAGCCTATTTTTAAAACAGCGTGATGGTGTACCGTATGCATGTTAAAATTATGCCCAATTCACTGAGGTTACTTTTAATATAGCCTAATGAATAAATTGTTCTAAATACATCACATTTCTTAGAGAAAACAAAATTTACTTAACGTCATGGATTTTCAATCGCTGCATACGAAAAATCATTTGGATCTGACATGCAGTTTAGTAGAACATTGCTTCGAACCTTCTTTACCAATTAAAAGACGGACAATAACAACCAATCCAATGAAAAAACTACAACATGGTCCCGTGGATACAAGAAGAAGTCGTCATCCAAACAGAATGCAATTCAAATTCGTTGGCCTGGCGACAGTCCTGATGGACCAACACCGAGCAAATCAGACCCGCAGCCGATAGGATGCCTTCTTGGCTCTCACTTTTTCAGGGTTCATCCCGGACAGGATATTTTGTTAGGTTGTGTCGTAGACTGATGTATGCACCATTGAGACCGACACATCCGGTCACCGACGTATCCGGTCTCCGGCACATCCGGTCTCAGCGCAGCTGCAAGTCGCTCGTCACTGTCAGCTCAGACCGGTCTCAGCGCAGCTGCGAGTCGCTCGTCACTGTCAGCTCAGACCGGTCTCAGCGCAGCTGCGAGTCGCTCGTCACTATCAGCTCAGACCGGTCTCAGCGCAGCTGCGAGTCGCTCGTCACTGTCAGCTCAGACCGGTCTCAGCGCAGCTGCGAGTCGCTCGTCACTGTCGGCTCAGACCGGTCTCAGTGCAGCTGCGAGTCGCTCGTCACTGTCAGCTCAGACCGGTCTCAGCGCAGCTGCGAGTCGCTCGTCACTGTCAGCTCAGACCGGTCTCAGCGCAGCTGCGAGTCGCTCGTCACTGTGAACTCATACACTACGTCTTTGCCCTTACTTATACACTTGATTACATTTCGTTTTATCTCGGCTGCTTTTGTTAGTTGTCCACCACCAATGTGACATTGATCCCTCCACCACCAATGTGATATTTACCCCGCCACCACCAATGTGATATTGACCCCTCCACCACTAATGTGACATTAACCCCTCCACCACCAATGTGAAATTGGCCCCTGCAGCACTAATGTGACATTGACCCCTCCACCACCAATGTGATATTGACCCCTCCACCACCAAGGGGATATTGACCCCTCCACCACCAATGTGACATTGACCCCCCCCCCCACCACCAATGTGATATTGACCCCTCCACCACCAATGTGACATTGACCCCTCCACCACCAATGTAACATTGACCCCTCAACCACCAATGTTATATTGACCCCTCCACCACCAATGTGATATTGACCCCTCCACCCCCAAGGGGATGTTGGCCCCTCCACCACCAAGGGGATGTTGGCCCCTCCACTACCAATGTGACATTGACCCCTCCACCACCAATGTTATATTGACCCCTCCCCCACCAATGTGATATTGACCCCTCCACCACCAATGTGATATTGATCCCTCCACCACCAAGGGGATATTGGCCCCTCCAGCACCAATGTGAATTTCGCCACCAATGTGCGAACTCCAGCTAAGCACAGAGATAAACGATTCCAATGATGTCCTAATTCAGAGAATGGATACCTATTTGTTGTCAGATATTAGCCTCAATTTGTTTCTAGGCTGTTTGGCCTGTGAATTCCAGCAGATTTTCCGTTTTTATCATCAAGTTTGTCTATGGCCCCTTGGTTCCGCATGTTCGATCCTTATTTGGCTACAAATAATAAATTCATGACTGCCCCATGATTACTTCTTTCATCGCGTGACTTCGAAGATCTGTGTTATAAGTTTGTCCGGATTACATAACGATTTTGTTTGTACCATCCATCTATCTTTATCTGACGCGTCTCCTTGACCTTCTTTGAGCCAGATTTTTTTACATTTTACTGATCAGACAGTAATCGGGTTGGCTGCGACTTGGCAAGTAGACAAATCAATTTCCGTCTGAATAAATAGTTTTTATAATATTATTACCAACGCCAAAGAATATAATCTTTTTTGAGACCACTTGTAACATTAGCATTTTTCCTTAGCCACATTGGTTTCACAAATTATCATTTTCCGAGCAGCCAGGTAGTAAACATGTTGGTACTGTACATTACTAGTGGTCTTATTGACGTATAACACGAAGGCCAGAGGCGTCAGATATTTAGTCATTCTGTTAGACTGGCATATTATGGTTAATCCATTAGTTTCAACTTTCTCATCGCGTAGTGTACTGTTATCGCTGGACGTGAGTTAAAGCTGAATTCCGAATATTTGTTTTGGCTCACATTTCCAGATTTGGACCATAAGGACTGTGTCTATGGTTGAAGGTTGAGTATATTCTCAGAAAAACGATTTAACTCAACAGAAGATACAATATAGTTCTATCAGGTGGCAACAAGAAATAACAACAAAGACTTGTATGGTTGAAAAGCGAGCAATGAAACAACAAGAAATAACAACAAAGACTTGTATGGTTGAAAAGCGAGCAATGAAACAACAAGAAATAACAACAAAGACTTGTATGGTTGAAAAGCGAGCAATGAAACAACAAGAAATAACAACAAAGACTTGTATGGTTGAAAAGCGAGCAATGAAACAACAAGAAATAACAACAAAGACTTGTATGGTTGAAAAGCGAGCAATGAAACAACAAGAAATAACAACAAAGACTTGTATGGTTGAAAAGCGAGCAATGAAACAACAAGAAATTCTCCGGGACATCAAACACAAATAGTTGTATAGTTGGTTATTTATCGATCGGTCTATGGGATCCTGCCCTTTGACTCAATGTCATATAGTGGTATATGCAAGTGTTTGTAAGCTGTTGTTTAGTTCTGTACAAAGTGTTCCATTTGTCTGGCCTCGGAGGAAGAAGCTATTTCCTAACACCGGCAAGGGCCGGACATTTATATAGATGATGTTCAACAGTTTCATAGGGATGTGTGCACAGCCGACACTTTGGAGTATGTTCTGTTCAAGTGATTGTTAAGTTGTATGTGTTGAGTCCAAAGTCGAACAATTATTCATGCACCCTCTGTAGTTAGGAAGGAACCAGCACCGTGCTGAACAGACATGGGAAAAGAGGACCTGTATTCGTCTCACCATGACAAGCGAGGCCAATCGTAAAGGCACAGTGGTCTAGGACGTGACGATCCGATTGTCTGGAACTTTTGGTCACATGTCTATAGCCTAGGAGAACACGGCCTAACCAGTAGACAACTGGTGGCGAGGATTTAGCACAGTGAGCCAATTACTGAATGTCAGGACAAGTACATTTCTAGCTTCTGCCTGGGGTGGGAAGAAAAGCCCCAGACTCACCAGCCCGACAATGCCAGCCCATAACGATAGTAGAACTCGCCAAGAAACGAATAACAATATTGCCATATTTAGGTTGGCTTGATAAGCGGAGGGTAAAATATATGTATGGATCCCAACGATACCTGAGCAATAATAGTAGAAAAGGACTTGTGAGAAATCAAAGCCTGGTGTAAAACATTTTTTTTTTAATTTTAAAAAAGATGTGTCTACCGACTGATGTAGACCTTTATCCACACATAAGGAACAAGACGTAATATTATAAGTACATATTGAAACTGTACTCTCCTGAAGGCCGAGTTCTACTTTTATAAATGCCATTTCCCATAGTGTCACTGACACATGACGTTGTTATACTTAGACAAATAATGTCTTATATACCTTGACCTATGGACATAACTCTTTGACACCAACAAATTTACTGTTTAAATTTATTTTGTTAGTTGAAAAATAACAATGAAAAGTTGCATCTTTTGGCAAAATAACTAATATTTCAGGAGAATGTTACATTCGTATCGAATATAATGTCATTAAAATTATAAGACTCGTATCACATAAACTTGGGGGAGACCGATAGTTTTTTCGTGTGAATCATCCGGTCAATATTTCCCCTGATCTCTGAGGAGTGAGATCAGACACCCGTATCCAGTGTCGCGCACGTGCAAAATTCAAGTTAAAAATCTACTCAAATTATTCTATAGGGACATTCGCCCCACAGAGAATATGTCGCAAAACAGGGGACTGTGTGATTATAACTTCAGGTCCTGGTTATGTCGTTAGCCGAGCGACTTAGATGGCGCGTGACAGGCTGCGGGTCTACCTTGCTTTAATTTACGCTTCCACCTCCACCAGTCTAAAAAAAATAGACGATTGTGTATTCCAGTGGCTAACAGATGCTGGGATTGACCTGATAAGTCACCAATGGATTTTGACCTGCCAAAAAATATAAAACAAAGAAGTTCACACCTCCTCACGACGTCTAACAACATAAGTGGACTGAAGATGGATAAATAGACTCTCATGAAACTGATACATCCTCTCCCAGTCCAGCATTTGTTGCCACAACAAGAACATTTCAAACAACACCATCACCAACAACAACATCCTCAACAACAACATCCCCAACAGAAACATCACCAACACCATCATCAACAACAACAATATATGTATGACTTGCTACAGCTTGCCACATGCAGTCACATATGATTTGCTACACCTTGCCTCGTGCAGTCACAGATGATTTGCTACACCTTGCCTCGTGCAGTCACAGATGATTTGCTACACCTTGCCTCGTGCAGTCACAGATGACTTGCTACACCTTGCCTCGTGCAGTCACAGATGACTTGCTACACCTTGCCTCGTGCAGTCACAGTTGCCAGCGTGTACAGCATTCTCACACCCGAATAAGCTGTGTAGAAAAAGGTGGGGGGGGGGGGGGGGGGTGGAAGCTATGTTTCCAATTTCTTCAAACGCTGCTCGAACATCGAATCAATGGTGCTCGTGACGCGAACAGATCATCTAATCAATGATACTCGAAATAGAAAGCAGATCATCTAATCAATGATACTCGAAATGAAAGCAGATCATCTCATCAATGATACTCGAAATGAGAGCAGATCATCTAATCAATAATACTCGAGATGAAAGCAGATCATCTAATCAATGATACTCGTGACGCAAACACATCATCTAGTCAATGATACTCGAGATGAGAGCAGATCATCTAATCAATGATACTCGAAATGAGAGCAGATCATCTAATCAATGATACTCGAGATGAAAGCAGATCATCTAATCAATGATACTCGTGACGCGAACAGATCATCTAATCAATGATACTTGAGATGAGAGCAGATCATCTAATCAATGATACTCGAAATGAGAGCAGATCATCTAATCAATGATACTCGAGATGAAAGCAGATCATCTAATCAATGATACTCGAAATGAAAGCAGATCATCTAATTAATGATACTCGTGATGCAAACAGATCATCTAATCAATGATACTCGAGATGAGAGCAGATCATCTAATCAATGATACTCGAAATGAAAGCAGATCATCTAATCAATGATACTCGTGACGCGAACAGATCATCTAATCAATGATACTAGTGACGCGAACAGATCATCTAATCAATGATACTCGTGACGCGAACAGATCATCTAATCAATGATACTCGAGATGAGAGCAGATCATCTAATCAATGATACTCGAAATGAAAGCAGATCATCTAATCAATGATACTCGAAATGAGAGCAGATCATCTAATCAATAATACTCGAGATGAAAGCAGATCATCTAATCAATGATACTCGTGACGCAAACAGATCATCTAATCAATGATACTCGAAATGAGAGCAGATCATCTAATCAATAATACTCAAGATGAAAGCAGATCATCTAATCAATGATACTCGTGACGCAAACAGATCATCTAATCAATGATACTCGAAATGAGAGCAGATCATCTAATCAATGATACTCGAAATGAGAGCAGATCATCTAATCAATGATACTCGAAATGAGAGCAGATCATCTAATCAATTATACTCGAGATGAAAGCAGATCATCTAATCAATGATACTCGTGACACGAACAGATCATCTAATCAATGATACTTGAGATGAGAGCAGATCATCTAATCAATGATACTCGAAATGAGAGCAGATCATCTAATCAATGATACTCGAAATGAGAGCAGATCAGCTAATCAATGATACTCGTGAAGCGAGCAGATCATCTAATCAATGATACTCGTGAAGCGAGCAGATCATCTAATCAATGATACTCGTGACGCAAGCAGATCATCTAATCAATGATACTCGTGACGCGAGCAGATCATCTAATCAATGATACTCGAAATGAGAGCAGATCATCTAATCAATGATACTTTTTTGGAAGTTTTGTTAAAGGTTTGACTTTCTGGATTCTACTGGCGAAGGCACGTCCTTTCAACCACAGGCCGTATTCGTTTAGGTTATATAAGGACTTATTGGCCAGTGTATGGATGAGTGTGTGTGTATGTGTGTGTGTGTGTGTTGTGTGTCCTGTATGTGTGTGTGTGTCCACTATGACAGTTTTACAGTACAGTAGTTTTGTCAATCTTTTTTAGTACATGGAGAAGTGGTCAGATCGACTAAAATCCCTGACATGCGCAGTCAAGCTGAACACGAAGTGGTTTCGAACCCGGCATGTTGTAGTTGCAAACCAAGATTGCACTCGATTCACACTCCTCACCAGGTGCTCCTTCTTTCTTTTCATTCTTCTACTTCTTAATAACCTTATAAGCCACTTCTTCCATCGTTCAAGCCTTGAAGATATTTGATCGTGTGTGACGCTTTCGTGTGCTTTTCTCTCATTTTATCTATCAAGTTGTTTTCTCGGATCTGTGTACACGCAATCTGCACCGCGAGATCACACCTCAATCACTTGACACTAATCATGAATTATCTCACAGGCTTCTGGAGTCAAGGTTACATATCTGGGGAAAATAACATGCTTTTCCTGCTAACTGTTCCATTTTAACTTACTCAATTATTTTAAATTACAAAATTATTTTAACCTACACAATTATTTTAACTTACTCAATTATTTTAACTTACACATAATTGTTATAACTTACACACTCTGGTCACTGCGAACCGTTAAAATAATGTGTCTGGTCTATGTGACCTGTTAAAATAATGTGTCTGGTGTCCTCTGTGAACTGTTAAAATAATGGGTCTGGTCTCTGTGAACTGTTAAAATAATGTGTCTGGTCTCTGTGAACTGTTAAAATAATGTGTCTAGTCTCTGTGAACCGTTATAATTATGTGTCTGGTCTCTGTGATCCGTTATAACAATGTGTCTGGACTCTGTGAACCGTTAAAATAATGTGTCTGGTCTCTGTGAACACTTACGATAACCATTCTGATCTATGTGAGCTCTTAAAAATGTGTATATAATTATGAATCCTTACTGCACGCAAATACGTAAGCAGATCACCTGAGATTAGTATCATCAGGCAGTTCTAAATATAATAATATAATAATATTTGTAATTGTTAATTTGACTGATTCTACTGAACCCTATATACTACATGTACAGATAGAGGCAATGTTTACAAATAAAGTTACAGGACATGCAATATCCCAATGCTATTACTATTACATTTGACTTAATTACTGCGCGCTTATAAAAATGACACTGCTGTAGGTTTGTTCACAATTCACTTTCAGACGACACGAATAAGAAACAAATTATTTAATGATAACCTCTCACTGAACCCGTAAACCTCCAATGATGATCCCTCACTGAACCCATAAACCTCCAATGATAATCTCTCACTGAACCCGTAAACCTCCAATGATAATCCCTCACTGAACCCATAAACCTCCAATGATGATCTGTCACTGAACCCATACATTCCACGAGTTCGATAGAACACCAAGGAGAAAACCTGCTGTAGTAACTATACGCCTCGGTTACATCACCAGGAAGACATCTACACTCCATTGGTGAAGGAACTGACAAATTCACAACAAATAAAGGAAGCACCTATACTCCATTGGTGAAGGAACTAACAAATTCACAACAAATAAAGGAAGCATCTACACTCCATTGGTAATGGAACTAACAAATTCACAACAAATAAAGGAAGCATCTACACTCCATTGGTGAAGGAACTGACAAATTCACAACAAATAAAGGAAGCATCTACACTCCATTGGTGAAGGAACTAACAAATTCACAACAAATAAAGGAAGCATCTACACTCCATTGGTAATGGAACTAACAAATTCACAACAAATAAAGGAAGCATCTACACTCCATTGGTGAAGGAACTGACAAATTCACAACAAATAAAGGAAGCATCTACACTCCATTGGTGAAGGAACTGACAAATTCACAACAAATAAAGGAAGCATCTACACTCCATTGGTGAAGGAACTGACAAATTCACAACAAATAAAGGAAGCATCTACACTCCATTGGTCAAGGAACTGACAAATTCACAACAAATAAAGGAAGCATCTACACTCCATTGGTGAAGGAACTGACAAATTCACAACAAATAAAGGAAGCATCTACACTCCATTGGTGAAGGAACTGACAAATTCACAACAAATAAAAAAGACTTATGTACTCTATTTGCAAAGGGAAGTGTCTAATTCACAACACCAGGAAGACATATAAACTCCGTTGGTGAAACAAGCGACTAATTCACAGCGCCAGGAAGATATCTACACTCTATTGATGAAGGAAAGCGAAGGATAGCGACTCGGCCAAGTAAGCTATGAAATAAAAAACCAACTTTGATTAGTATTATTGACTTCTGTTGTTTTGTATTGCCCATATTGGAGATGTTCATTTCGCTGACAACTTACAACTGGGAGTTGATCTACCGTTTTAGTTGTTGATAATAGGCTCGTGTGAAGCTATGGATGTCACGAAACCAAAGTCACAATAGATTAGCTATGTTTATATTTGATATTATATTTCCTTTTCTTTTTCTTCTTCATTTTCTTATTATTGTTATTATTATTATTATTATTATTATTATACATTCGTTCTGAAAATAGCGCTTTGTTACGTTGTGTCGCAGTTAACGGCGAGGCTGTGATAGCTTTTCTCTTCGGCCTGACACATTCTGTTTCAGCACATTTGTGTCATTGTTTGTCATCACCATTCATTCGTGGTTTGTTAAGAGGTCCTATAAATGGCGCCTAACTGGCTGCGGGTCTACTTAACTCTAGTTTTTGAGTAATTAAGATGAACTCGCACATCTTTTAAACCACCGTTCAAGAAACTAGTTGTATACAGACTCCGTAGTCTTTTAAAACCAGTATAAAGACGTTCAGTTAAGTTAAGTTATTACAAGACCAGGCCGGACTGGCGCAGTCTATTTCTAGGGCGCCACTTGTTGGAATTATTTGATCAGCTGTGATTCGCTGACCCTGATTTCACTGTTGAGTTACCGGTTCTTTTGAGGTTGTCTGAATTTATGAGAAACATTATGGATAAAGACTAAAGTCAGGGTCAAGCAAAACATACTGGTTAAGACCCTCACCTCGGCTTCCTAGTAGCCCTCTTTGGAAACTGGCCGTTTTCATGGCAGCCTGGCTACGAGGTGAGGGATCAACGTTATCCCCGTAGTAGTTAGTGACACGCAGATGAAGCCAAGCATAGTACAGCCGCCTGGAGGACCTTGGTCCACCTTCATCAGCACGCTCGGGATATGAGGAAAGCTACTGCAACTCGCCAATTAATGACCTTTTCAGAGCGCACAAAATAATAATCTGCTCATTGTTGGCATTCACAAACATCAACTAGAAACATTAATCTCGCTCCATTATCACGTGACTTCCACCTTGTATATAACCACATAATCGACTCGTTTGCTGGAAGGGCAGTAATACTTGCTATCATTGTAAACTAACCAAAATAGGGTTGTTGCTTCCCTTTGAGGAGAACTGCTGTCGTTCACCGAGTTCATGAACATGTGAATGTGTGTGTGTTCGTGCATGCAAGTATTGTGTGTGTGTGTGTGTGTGTGAGTGTGTGCGTGCGTGCGTACGTGTGTGTGGTGTGCGTGTGGTGTGCTTGAGTGAGAGTGGGAGTGTGTGTGTGCGCGTTAGTGGGCTACTATTACCTTCGCCTACACAATCGTGTGTTCCAATTATCTGTTCCAGAGAGAGATAATTGAGAAAGAAGAAGGGTGTGAGACGGCTGGGTAAGTCGGTTTGACAGTTCACGTGACTGACACTAACAACTTTTATTTATGGCCCAGTTCAAGGTCTTTAAGACCTTCCCCAATAGTAACAAAACCCAACATTTTACTGCCCAGGTTAAGCTCATAAATATATCCTGTGTAACTCAGGAATACCAACCAGACATCCAACATTAAAGCAGCAAGACATCCAACATTCAACACTAAAGCAACCAGACATGCCCTATTCAACTTTAAAGCAGCCGGACATTCAACATGAAAGCAACATACTTCGAATTTTAAATAAACCAGACATTCAACATTCATTATTAAAGCAACCAGAGCTTCAATATTTAACATTAAAGCGTTCAAACATTCAACATTAAAGCAACCAGACATTAAACATTAAATCAACCAGACATTCAACATTAAAGCAACCAGACATTAAACATTAAATCAACCAGACATTAAACATTAAATCAACCAGACATTCAACATTAAAGCAACCAGACATTAAACATTAAAGCAATCAGACATTCAACATTAAAGCAACCAGACATTAAACATTACATCAACCAGACATTAAACATTAAATCAACCAGACATTCAACATTAAAGCAACCAGACATTAAACATTAAATCAACCAAACATTAAACATTAAAGCAACCAGACATTCAACATTAAAGCAGCCAGACATCCAACAAAAACATCTTGTGGATGTATACAATAAACATTAAAGTTTGATGTCAGAAAGCTTGGACACAGCACAAAAGTCAAAGCTCAGAATAGACAGTAATATGTAAGTGGGACTGTCCAACAACAAGAGTACAAGCAGTCAACAGAACTCTAGCTATGAAAGAAAGGTCAAATATGAAAGACAGATACAATGAAAGAAAAAGTAAAAGAAACAGAGCCAAAAACTAACAAATTAACGTGCAGGATAATTGAAGATATTGGAAGGAAGCACAGAACAAATGTTATGGTTGCGGAAGTAAAGAACGTTTCAAACACAACGTGGTTGGCTCACAGAGGAGGATGCAGTAAGATCAAGACATCTGGTTTGACGAGGAAGGTATATCAAATGACAAAAACAGAGACAACAAACAATCAACATTTAATACTGACGGTCCTAGAAGTCTTGGATCAGAAATAGAGAAATCAATCAAAGACATGGACACAATAAGCATCGCAATAATAGTGGATCTGGGCATTAAAATGTCAACAAATTCACTGATATCTGTGGGCCTGATAACATCAATCTTTATAACACTACCAAACAAACGCAGTCAAGAAAAACGTTCAGATCTGAGAACAATCAACGCCACGAGCCACACCAGGTAGATGCTGCTCACTGTTAGGAGATAATTCAGCCTAGAGTAAACAGCGAAGTTCCGGGGTGAGCAATTTGGCTTTCGACGGAACAATAACCTTTACTGGGAGCAAACTGACGCTGTAAGATCTCGTAGACTTTACTCACCCTGTACAGATGTAGGAGAAAAGGAGAGCGACAAGGATGCATACTGTCCCCTTCTCTAACATTGACACTCTACAAATGTTTTAACAGAGCGAGGACATGTCAGAACCCATTATCGGCTGAGTATCAACAAATAATCTCAGATACGTGGGTCACACAGTTCTGCTGGTTGAATGAAAGCCAACTAGAATGGCAGGAATTGGTGATACAAAGTGTCGGTATTTGGATGAAAAGTAACAGCAGTCCCATATAGACACGGCCGTCGGCGATAACGTGTTGCCTAATCTGTTGTACTAAACCTCATCTTTTTTCAAAGGTGAGGTGACGATTTGTTTTTTTCCCCGTCGCCTTGTTTTTCTAAACTCATAGTCATGTACCCGATTACAGTTGATTAAGACTGGAGCGTGTCGCTACTATTGAGCGAATCCAGTCCATTTGTTGTGGTAGACATGCGCTCTAACCACTTTGACAGTGTAACTGGAAATATAACTACAGCCTTCAGACAACACTAATGGTGGGAAAAGATGTGGAACGGATGGAGGTGCTGTATGAGTATATCATGGAAGACATTATCAAACACAACCAATAAGAAAGGTAAAAATAAAGTCAAGAGAGAGAGAGAGAGAGAGAAAGAGAGAGAGAGAGAAAGAGAGAGATAGAGAAAGAGAGAGGGAGAGAGAGAGAGTAACAGTGGGCAACTATCTGAAAGCCAGAAAGACACGTATTTAGGAAAAGTTAGAAGATAAAAGAATAACAGAACAAATCATGCATGTGTAGAACGACAAAGATCAGAGATAATATGGAACATGTGTTTGGCATTTCTCATTCCTTTGATGTCCGCCCTTGACATTGATTGTTTTACCTCGTTTGATGTGCTCGGTACATGAGAGCCTAGTTACCAGTTCAACAAATATTGGCAGTCACTAAGTAATCTAGTGGCAGGATTCTCAAACTGGCAGCAATCACGACAACCTTTTCTAAATCTTTACAGTTTAGCAGTATAGCACTGGGAGATATAACAAAGATAACGTATGCCGATGAGGATTAAAGCTGTTTGTTGTTGAGTGTGAAATGACAGATTGCCTCTACACTGGTCGGTGACTGTTGAAACAAGTGGCGTATATTGTTTAGCAAAATAAATCTTCTATACTGTCGCCAGCGAAATAAATCAAAACAATAATGTTAGTTATTCACTTGGTTGGCTTGTTAGTTGGTTGGTTGGTTAACTGGCTGGCTGGCTGGTTGGTTGGTTGGTTGTCTGGTTGTTTGGTTAGTTGATTGGTTGGTTGTCTGATTGTTTGGTTGGTTGTTTGGTTGGTTGGTTGGTTGGTTGTCTGATTGTTTGGTTGGTTGGTTGGTTGGTTGGTTGGCTGGCTGGTTGGTTGGTTGAAAATGTTGATCATAATGCCCCCGATAGTGATACGCCTGATTACAGTCAAGAGAACCCAGTCCAACCTTCTTTAGTATGTCTAGAGATGTAAAAAGAGTCACTGTAACCCACCCTTAAAGACACATCGTCAAGAGTGGACAACTCAGCTCTGGTAGCTTCGAACAAGAACAACAACAACAACAACAGGGGCTGACGGTCGAACAATCTTCAGTCCAAGCCAGTAACCTGTTACCTCGCAATACTTGTTGATAAATCGATGGTTGGCTGGTGGATTTGAGTTTTGACACAATGTTTATAAGGGGCAACCTCTAATATACGGGATGTTGTTGTTGAATACTCATAGTGAGTAAGTTCACTCTTTTGATCGCCATGGATTGAACGTTATGTGATTGGTTGCAGAAGCTTTTCTCACATCCCGAGAGTGCTGATAAAGATTAACCGTGTCCTCCAGGCGATTGTGTTATCGCCCTATGCTTGGCGGCTCACTACTATGGGGATCACGTCGATCCACGACCTCGTTAGCCAGACTGTTATAAAACAGACTGTTTCCACGTAGAACAGCGTGAAAGTGAGGTGAGTGCCTTGGTCGGTATGTTTTGTCTGACCAGATGTTTTTTGGTTTCATTAAAGGTTTGTCTTTCTGGACTCTGATGGCTGAAGCACGCCCCTTTCTGCCCCAGACCGTAGTCTTTTGTGCGATATCAGGACGTATTGGCCAGCGTATGGATGCATGTGGCTGTATCTGTTTGTAATGTTTTCCACTATGGCACTTTTCCAGAACAGTAGTTCTACTAGTTCTGTCTGCACCTGGAGATACATTGTCTTCTCTCCCCTAGCTTTTAATCCAGCGGCCTATGGGCCCCTGTCTCTCCCCTAGTTTATTAATCCAGCGGCCTATGGGCTCCTGTCTCTGCCCTAGGTTAATGTTCCAGCAGCCTATGGGCTCCTGTCTCTCCCCTAGGTTATTGATCCAGCGGCCTATGGGCCCCTGTCTCTCCACTAGGTTATTGATCCAGCGGCCTATGGGCCCCTGTCTCTCCACTAAGAAAAAGGATAATGCTGTAGACATGTGGCGCGTCGATCCTGTGAAAGTTCTGTCGAAAGGTCAGGGTGTGTGCACGCAGGTAACACAAATTCACAACTCACAGCCAGGTTTTTTAGGAATGAAATTGTTTGTTAATTCAGGCTGTATTTTTATTTTTTATGTTTTTCTTTAACGTGTTTGCCTCACTAGTTTCTACTGGCGGATGCGCGCCTATTCCACTCCAGATTGTAGTCAATTGGACGATCCTAACACGCATAAACCAGTGCTTGGATGCATGTGTGGGTCTGTATGTACCTATGCTAGGTTTGTGCGCCCTCAGAAGCTAGCCCAACCAAAGTGCAATGGAAGGGCCTCACCATAAAGGCGCGTGGGAAAATTGTGCAAGAGTGTGATTGTTGGACAGAGTAACATGAAACAAGAGTGTGATTGTTGGAGAGAGTAAGATGAAACAAGAGTGTGTGGAAAGAAGTCTTCCTCTTGTCCACAGGTCTCTCCTCTTCCAGGCTTTCGTTTGCATTCTAGACGAAATTTTATATTTGGTTAAACTGTTCTCGGGCCGTGTGTTATCTGGCCTATCCGCTATTTGACCCATTTGTTACCTGGCATGCTTGTGATTTTGCTCTTCTGTTGGTATACAGCTTGTTACCTGATCCGTGGTTTCTGGCCTTCCTGTGATCTCGTCTGCCCGTTTACTGGTTTCGTGTTGCCTGCTGCTTGTCACCTGGCTGAATGTTATCTGGTTGACCCTCTTTTAAAACCGGTTGAAGAATGCGTCTTGTTTCCCTGTACAAAGTGCGACAGACGATTCAACGCTCAAATTGGCTTATTTAGCCATCTTGGAACTCATGGGAACAGTGAATGTTGATAAAGTGGTCCTCATTGTTTACGAAGGACGAACAACATCTGGTCGACACGCTAGGCATGTTATATCACATGCCTGTTATATGGCCTCCACTTTCTCTTCTGAGAGAACAAACTGTCCATAAATGTAACTATGTGAGGGCCAAGGTGGGACAAATTATTAATGAAGCACATGACAAGTTTCACTAGGCTTGACCTTCCTCACATTATGGAGCCACAAGAGTGAGGTCACGGAGACGTTGAAGCTCGTTCCCCTTACCGTAAACATTAGCAGGTTCACATGTCAGTCGTTGTCATGCTTGTCATCAGCACGCTCGGGATGTGAGGAAAGCTACTGCAACCCGCAACTTAACGTACTTTTCAGGACGCACAGAAGATTAAACCTACTCATTGTGGCCATTCGAAACAACGCCAACCAGGCTGTAAAAACATGTCTTACAGTAATGGAAGGCAAGATAGTGGAGAAGGGCATTCCTCAAACAACCCTTTAAGACAAAGATTAGATTAGACATAGCTAGATACTAAATTAGAATACTTGTCTCGAACAGTGATGTTTCAACGAATACTCCCTTATTCAGTGTTTGATATGAGACGGGACTTCCGTTTTTAACAAGAACGTGTTATTTTGATTATGATGTTTTCTATTTCCTTGTTATTGTTGCTATTTGTTCGCTTATCATTTTTGTTTCGCTGTTGTTATTGTAATTATTTGTGTTACTGTTGTCATTTTGTGCACAGTACATCGGTCAAGGTCGCTTGTGGCCAAGCTTGACATGTTTTGACAGTTGGTTTCTTGGTTGGGTACTTGACCATCTCCGTGTACGCAGTGGAGCTCTCCGATCGTTAACTCCCATTGCCTCTCCACGCTCCCCTTCCCTCCCCTTCCCTCACCTTCCTCATTAACTTTTCTTTTTCACATCTCCTTAAGCACCTGTGCATTTTGAAGTTTTCTGTATGTTGATATTACTCAAATTTGTCCAAGATATTGTACGAGTATAACAATTTTCTTTTTCTTACTTTCATTTTACAGAAGAATTGTTACCCGGTATATTTGTAAAGATACATAGTCGTTGTTACCCGGTATATTTGTAAAGATACCTCATCGTTGTTACCCGGTATATTTTTTAAGATACCTCGTCGCTGTTACCCGGTATATTTGTAAAGATATCTCGTAGCCCCAGGGTAGAAGAGACGCGACTAAGGAAGTAGTAAATATATATATATATATATATATATATATATATATATATATATGTATATACACACATAAATACACACACAGACTACTTGTATCCTGGAGTACGCTAGAGTACGTCGAATACCACATTTTCTCTAGACTTTAATTGTAAAAGATATTTGAGCTAGCGAACATGACTTTAAGCAAGCAAACATGACTTTAAGTTAGCAAACATGACTTTAAGCTAGCAAATATGCCTTTAAAATGTTACTATTAGAACATGACTTGGATCTTGAGTCCTGGTATTGCAAACAGGCATGCTTGTCTGCTGCCAGGTAGCCGAAGGTTTCAGCTAGACGTAGTATGTATTTTAAAACTACCTGCGGCTTACTAGGCCTGGGGGAAGGTACATAATTTGGTAGATTTTTTATTATAATTTTGTTATTTTGTCCCAACAGCGGTCCCATTTTTTTCCAATTAATCTTGAACATGATCGACACTGAGACTAAGTGCTAATTTTTACCATACGATACGCTTGAAAAAAGTCCGGTCTCCACCGTGATTCGAACCGGCGACCTCCGGCACCCGATGCGGACACCTTACCTCGAGACCACTGAGCCCCACATAACATAAGAACATTGTGGGTGCTATATCAGTTCAGTTCAGTTCATCCCGTAACCCATCAGGTCGTTGGGGCACACATGAAGACACTCCAAAAATCCCACGCCAGCTCTCTCTGTCTGTCGCCGCCTGACGTATCTCACCGGAACGAAGGCCTGACCACTCAGTGATGTTGTCCACCCATCTCTTCCTTGGACGTCCTCGCCCTCTCTGTCCCGGTACGGATCCAAAGAGTACCGAGTTGGTAATTCTGTTGGACCTCGCGACGTGCCCGCACCAGGCTATCTTTCGTCTTTCGATAGCTGTGAACAGATCTTCAAATGGACCAATAGCTTCTTCAACTCTCTGACGTATTTCTACGTTCGTGACAAGATCTTTATATGGGTGTAAGTATTTATATGTGTGTCTCTGTGAGTATGTCCGTATGTATGTATGTAAATATGTTCTTGGACCACTTTGAGTATCTTATTCGGTCGTAATGTCGTGATTTTTCTCATGGTGTAATACCAATACATAGACAGAGGTATGGGTGTCACTTACAGGCCTCAGAACGACCTCCCCTGCATAGACTCTCTGTGTTGTAACTTCCATCCTTCTGGTCACATATCTCTCTCAGATGGGTCAACTTCCTCGATACCAATATCTCCATCTGACCTTCTGGTTTCTACTCCACTGTAGCCAAATATTATTTTCTCCCACGCTGTTTCCATCTTCCTCTTCTTGCTCAGGATCTCCGCCACTGCCTCCATCTATCCTCTCACCCCCCCCCCCCCCCATCTCCACCGCCTGTCTCCATCTGTCCTCTCACCACCTGCATCTCCACCCCTGACTCCATCTGTCCTTGCTGCATCTCCACCCCTGTCTCCATCTGTCCTCTCACCACCTGCCTCTCCACCCCTGTCTCCATCTGTCTTTACTGCCTCTCCACCCCTGTCTCCATCTGTCCTCTCACCACCTGCATCTCCACCTCTGTCTCCATCAGTCCTTTCTGCCTCTCTACCCCTGTCTCCATCTGTCCTTGCTGCCTCTCCACCACTGTCTACTCTGACTTATCACCTCCCTCTCCACCACTGTCTACTCTGACTTATCACCTGCCTCTCCACCACTGTCTACTCTGGCTTATCACCTGCCTCTCCACCACTGTCTACTCTGACTTATCACCTGCCTCTCCACCCCTGTCTCCATCTGTCCTTGCTGCCTCTCCACCACTGTCTACTCTGCCTTATCACCTGCCTCTCCACCACTGTCTACTCTGACTTATCACCTGCACGGCTCCACTGTGCGCAATATCGTATCCGCGTCAACATGGTCCTTCAGAGAAATCCTTCCAGAAATGACAGAAAAATAAAACTTGCTAGTAAAAAGCCATATCAACCCTCGCCTTACAGACCACCTGCGCATCAGGCCCTGTAACAGAGCTCATGGCAGCGTCACACATCTGGGCACCAAGCCCTGTAACAGAACTCATGGCAGCGTCACACATCTGGGCACCAAGCCCTGTAACAGAGCTCATGGCAGCGTCACACATCTGGGCACCAGGCCCTGTAACAGAGCTCATGGCAGCGTCACACATCTGGGCACCAAGCCCTGTAACAGAACTCATAGCAGCGTCACACATCTGGGCACCAAGCCATGTAACAGAACTCATGGCAGCGTCACACATCTGGGCACTAAGCCCTGTAACAGAGCTCATGGCAGCGTCACACATCTGGGCACCAAGCCCTGTAACAGAGCTCATGGCAGCGTCACACATCTGGGCACCAAGCCCTGTAACAGAGCTCATGGCAGCGTCACACATCTGGGCACCAAGCCCTGTAACAGAGCTCATGGCAGCGTCACACACCTGGGCACCAAGCCCTGTAACATACTTTATGGCAGCGTCACACATCTGGGCACCAAGCCCTGTAACAGAGCTGATGGCAGCGTCACACATCTGGCCACCAAGCCCTGTAACAGAGCTTATGGCAGCGTCACACATCTGGCCACCAAGCCCTGTAACAGAGCTTATGGCAGCGTCACACATCTGGGCACCAAGCCCTGTAACAGAGCTCATGGCAGCGTCACACATCTGGGCACCAAGCCCTGTAACAGAGCTCATGGCAGCGTCAACAGCGTGCATGGCAGCGTCACACACCTGGGCACCAAGCCCTGTAACAGCGTCTATAGCAGCGTCACATGTAGGTATGCTATCCAGACAAGTCCAAATGTGAATTTGTATTTGTTTTCATTATTATGGGTACGATTTCTTATCAAGTCATTTCCCGTTTGGCATGTAATAACTTATCTTGTCAAATGAGTGTTTTATCTTCTCACTTTCTCCACTTCTCGAACGTGCCTGGTTACCCGGAGGCTTTACCTTCAGACTAGCATGCACAACGTTGCTAATTGACGATCCAAGTCTGATGTACATTTTCAATGCGTTCGCCATTACCTTCATGATTTGTTTGCTGTTTTTTATGTATGCTGAAAGTTGTCACTGATAATTCCTTTTGGTCGTAACGTTGAAATCGTTAATGTTCTTGATCCAACGGGCTATTTGAGTCATACCTGTCTCTCGTGGGCTTACAGTCTTAAGAATTAGCAGTATCACTAATTATGGTAATGCATGCTTCAAGAGACCTGAGAAATATATTCCAAATATGGTTGGAGCAAGTACACAGCCTTGTTTTACTC
Source organism: Ariolimax columbianus (assembly GCA_036924085.1). Classification (NCBI taxonomy): domain Eukaryota; kingdom Metazoa; phylum Mollusca; class Gastropoda; order Stylommatophora; family Arionidae; genus Ariolimax; species Ariolimax columbianus. The sequence continues at coordinate 171,697,467 of JAVGWX010000001.1, forward strand.
CGCACTTGATTGCAAACTCCTCTGATGACACAACCGTTAAACTTGATGGTGCCTTTCATGTTAGTCTGGAACGACTCGATAATGTTCAGAAGAATCGGTTGGCAAGCAATTCTCCTGTGCGCTTTGAACAGACCCTCACGACTGACAAAATCAAATGCCTTCGTGATATCTATGAAGGCAATATACAATGGTTGAATTTGTTCTCTGCATTTCTCTTGTAACTGTCGTAACGAGAATTTCATATCTGTGGTAGACCTTCTTCTTCTTCTTATTCTTCTGCGTTCGTTCTTAATATCCCTCTACCAAGCCCCGCAAGGCTTTGCAAGTAGCAGGATGTAGTCCAGAGAACGGATTGCGTTGTGTCGGTAGTTTACAGCATGGCTGCGATATTTGCATCTTTCGGTCCCATACATCTGTCTTCGGCAGGGTGGTAGACATATTCCCACGAAAACCGCACTGTAACTCTGGCTAAACCTGGTATCCTAGGACATGAAGTCTGCACAGAACAATTCTGTCAAGTATCTTCCCAACGGTACACAGAAGCGAAATTCCTCTGTAGTTGTTGCAGTCACTCCGGTCCCCCCTTGTTCTTGTACAAGGTTACAATGCTCGAATCTTTGAAATCCTGCAGGACCTGTCCTTTATGTCAGCATAAAGTTATCAACTGGTGTGTCTTTGGAGCAAGTATGGCCTTTCCCCTCCTGATGACCTCTACCGGTATTCCATCCTGTCCTGAAGACTTGCCAGAGGCAAGGTCAGCAATAGCACAGTTAACTTCTGCCATGCTTGGCAGCGAGTCCAGATGGTCTAGTCGGCATGGCCTCAATGGCATTCATGGCATTTTCTGTTAGCTCTGTCTCGCTTAAGTAGAGTTCAAGATAGTGCTCTACCCATCTGTCTAACTGCTTCCTCTTACCAGTGATGATCTCCCCAGATAAAGCTTTTAGTCGCGCACTCTTTTTCACTGTTGGGCCGATGGCTTTCTTTATTCCTTCATACAGGCCTCTGGTGTTACCATTGAAGGCATCTTGGATACTCTCACATGACAGCATCCAATAATCATTTGCACACTGTATAGCTGTCCTTTGCACTTCTTTTTTCGCTTGTTTCAATACAGAGAGTGTTTCGTGTTATTTTGTCTTTGTTTCTTAGTAGTGCTGCGTTTTTCCTTTTAATCAAAGGCTGCAGTACTAGTCTTGATTCCTGTGTTCTTTAATGCCATAAGCTGTTACCGCTGCTTTGAGAGTAGCGTCTTTGATTACATCCCACCTTCCACAAGCTGTACAGTCTCCTCATGTATCAGTGAGAACATGTGCAAGCTGCTGTTGGAACCTGAAACACATTTCTAGATTTTTGGTGTTAACTAAATTTATCCTCAAAATGGGTTTGTGCTTCGTCGTGAAGATTCTCTTAGGTCTCAGCTTGACGCGGGCAAACGACCAACGTGTGATCAGTATCACAGTCAGCACTCGGGTAGCTGCGTGTTAGTTGACCAACGTGTGGTCAGTATCACAGTGAAAACTCGGGTAGCTGCGTGTTAGTTGACCAACGTGTGGTCAGTATCCCAGTCACCACTCGGGTAGCTGCGTGTGGTCAGTATCCAAGTCACCACGCGGGTAGCTGCGTGTTAGTTTTGTTTGATTCAGATGTTATCTCCTGGTGATAATAAAGTCCAGTTAGGGTCAGTGACCGGACCGTCGGTGTGTCCATGATACCTTAAAAAGTAAGTCGCATGTCCTTTTACAGAACGTAGCTTCTTACAACCGCCACCTATTTGGCTGTTATAAGTTTCTTGGCAAGTGTGCAGTACGGTAGGTTGCCATTACTCTCCGTACGTGGAGGAGCATTCGCCCGAGAAAAAAAACCCAGTGTCTCCCAAACTGCACACAAGTGGAAATCGAACCTGGAACGTTGGTATTGTGAAGGGCGAGCGAGTTTCATCCCTCTTGTGTTGCAAAGTAGAAATTTGTGATGCAGAGATTGTTTTTGTTTTGTGTGTTTGTGCAGAATTCCAGCAGCCCTTGTCCATTTTCATTCAAACGCCCAATATTGAATTTAAGTCCGTTCGCACCCGAGCATTTAGATCACCAAGTATGTATATGCATGCATTTCCTGACCAGGAAGGTCATTCATTCTAACACAGAAGGTGGTCTATTCAATTCCAAAAGGCTGAAAGCCAAGAACAAAATAAACAGGGTGCTGATGAGAGAACTGCTCTTTGCGGATAATGCCGCAATTACGACTCACTCAGAGGAGGAGCTGCAAAGCTTACTATCTGCATTTTCGGATGCCTGCTGTGGGTTCGGGTTAACAATCAGCAAAACGAAAACACAAGCTTTGGTCCAGGGTTTAAACAAGCCACAAGTAATCTCCATTCATGATGAGGTTCTCGATGTAGTAGATCATTTTACAACAATGATCAGATTAACAAAACGGGTCTGGGAGAACAAAAAGCTCACTGTTAAAACAAATTAAACATAACATAACACTTGTTAACAACGGCCTGTATCCTCGGCATCCTTCTCTGTGACAGTGAGACATGGTCTACCTACAAGCACCAGGAGAGGCGGTTAAAGAGATGTCACAAGAGGTGCCTGTGCAGAATCCTGGGGGTTGGGTGGCAAGACAAGATCACCAGCGCAGGGTGTTGGGGAGAACAGGCAGTGTCACAATATGTTCCATGTTTAGTCTTCGAAGGCTCTGATGGCTGGGACACATTCGGGGGATGGATGATGGCAGAATACCAAAATGTATCCTCTATGAGTATTGAAGCCTTCGAAATGTGGGTATATAGAAGATTGGTTCGCATTTCTTGGAAAGAGAAGAAAACAAATTTGTATGTATTGGAGAAGTTGGGGGTAAAAAGAGAATTAATGACCGAAATAAGGGTTAAACAGTTACGTTATTTTCGGTCATGAAGCAAGACATACCTCCTTGGTGAAAACCATACTGGAGGGTAGGGTGGAGGGCAGTTGTTCAAGAGGCAGACAACGCTTTAAGTGGGTGGATAACATCAGGAGGTGAACTGGACAAAGCCTCTCAGATTGCACCATTACGACAAGAGATAGAGTACTCTGGAGATCCATTGCAGCCGACCTTCGATGCGGAGACGGCACCTGAACTGAACTGACTGAACTTCTCAAACTTCAGCGTTTGAGAGTCTTCTGTCTTAGACAACCTTTCTCTCAGTGCCCCATGTCGGAGATGTCAATCATCACCATTGTCAGGACTCCTTCTCATGACATGCCTCAGACATCTCCATCTTCCCTCTCTTATAATACTATCAATATCTTCTTGGTTGGTGTCCTGTAAGAGTTTGATATTTGATATTTTGTCTGGCTAAAACATTCTAATAATTCTGCCAAGGCATGTATGGCGGACGGTTCTTAGTTAATCTCTTCATATCCTTCTTTGTCATCCTCCAGCATTCACAAAAACTTGTAGGGTATACAATACTTTCCGTTCTCGAATTCGATTCTATCCTCAGCTATCAGATGACACATCTCCAAAGTGAAATACTTGAACCCTTCCGTAGTGACATGAAGAGAGGACAAACGGTGTTAGTGACCCAGGACGCTTGACACGTCTCGCGGTCGGGCTGCGTCACTATCTCCGGATCACCGCGGTGCTCTCTGTTTATTATCGCGTCGTTATTGAGCTTATGGGTCAGCGGCGTGCTGTAAGCCTGCTTGTTATCGACACTTCATTATAAGGAGCTCTTCTAACCTAATCACCACTCCAGGTAGAGCCGGATGAGGCTCAGAGGACCTATAGACTGATTGGCGTTTAGGCTTCTGGTCTAGTCTCACAAGAAATATTTCTCACATATTTAATGAATTTTGCGGATTTCTCAGACCAAGTAGTCAATTTTTCGTCGTTATTGTCAATATTTACACACCGAAATCTTTAAATGAGCTTTTTTTTTTTTTAATAGATTCTTCTTCTTCTTCTTTGCGTTCGGTTTCGTATGCTCGTTTTATGCTACTAGATGGGCTGCCTCCATGAAGTGACACGTCAGTCGCAGGTCCTCAATGGTTCCCCACAGTTTGTCTTGTATGTTTTTAATAGATTAATTACTATTATGTATCAATAATTTGTTACACTTTAAAGCGTCGTGAATTTGTTGTTCTGTTGTTGATTAAAATAAATCAAAATAAACGTATTTACTTATTTACTTGCCCGTCCACTTGTGTCGTTAAGCGTCATGGAGAGCTTACGTTGTGTTAGAGTTGGTTGTTGTAAGCCGTGTTGTTGTAGGGTTTCTCTTATGTTATATATATGTCCATCTGTATCGCACCTTTCCTCGTGTTGTCAGCCAAATCTTATTACGTTGTAAGTGTGTTGTGGAAGTTGATCAGGTTGTATTCTCATGAGATGACCAAACCATCGTAATTCCTGCCCTGAAATGTATTCAGCACAAGGGCTAGTTCTTACTATTTCTAAAGTTCCAATTTCTCATCTGATCTCTCCAGGTGATACCAATCACTTCTCTTGGACCTTTCATTTCCCACGTTGTATTTTCTCTCCTGTACCTTAAAAAAGAACCACGTCTGACAGGTAGGACAACCTTGGTTTAAATATCTTATTTTATCAGGTGTTGCTTTCTTGCTAAGCCGATGTTCGAACGTTAAAGAGGTGCTGACAGTCGACACGTCATGGCAGAGTCTTTCTGGTGTGAAGTTTCTCTGTCATGCCTTACATCTTCCGGGGAGTTTCTCTGTCATGCTTTACATCTTCCGTGGAGTTTCTCTGTCATGCTTTACATCTTCCGTGGAGTTTCTATGTTATGCCTTACATCTTCCGTGGAGTTTCTCTGTCATGCGTTACATCTTCCGTGGAGTTTCTCTGTCATGCTTTACATCTTCCGTGGAGTTTCTATGTTATGCCTTACATCTTCCGTGGAGTTTCTCTGTCATGCCTTGCATCTTCCGTGGACTTTCTCTGTCATGCGTTACATCTTCTGTATAAATACTTCCTAAATATTTGAACTACTGGATTTGTTTAAATTCGATATTATTTACGCGTATATTCAATAGAACTGGTGTTCTGCTAATCCTCATTATTTTTGTCTTCTGTGTTCTAAATGTTATTTGATATCTTTCACAGCCTGTGTCAATGTCTATGACCTTCCAATGGTTGATCATTCTTTCTTCATTCTCCTACATTTAGGCATTGGTCATCTACAAAGATTGATTACTTTTTAATATCTGAAAATGTCGGCAGTTCTATATATAGAACACAACTTTTGATGTTCAACATTGCGACTTGATTCACCCCAAACAGAGTTCACTGGGTTTTTATTGAAAGTAGAGGAACAATCTATTTCGGGTTTAGAAGAGGACAGATCGCTATACTTTTATTTCAAATAAATAAGTTAAGGCTTCGATAAAGATAGACGTGAAGACAAGATGGTACATTAAGTTTTGCGAAAGGGTTAGGTTTAGAGTTTAGATTTAGGGTTAGGTTAAAGTTTAGGATTAGGTTAATGGTTAGGTTTAGGGCTAGTTTTAGGGTTAGGGTTAGGTTTAGGGTTGGGTTGTGTTTAGGGTTAGATTTAGGGTTAGGTTTAGAGTTAGGTTTAGGGTTGGGTTTAGGGTTAGGTTTAGGGTTAGGGTTAGGTTTAGGGTTGGGTTGTGTTTAGGGTTAGATTTAGGTTTATGGTTAGATAACATGGTTGTTATTGCATCGTCTGACAGCATTGATAATGTAATGCTGCTGTAGAACCTGGATGCTACTCTCCGTATCATTAACCAGCGTTGACAGATTCAAGAAACCCACATCAGTTAACAGTGGACTATTCTGTGACGTCACTACCTCAAGTTCGGGGCTCAACAGATCTATCTCTTGCGCGCAAGAACAGCAGCAAAAACTGTATCATGTGTTTGTTGATTTTAAGAAGGCGTTTGATAGGGTATGGCATAAATCGCTATGGGCAACCATGAGGATGTATAAAATCAACGGAAATATTAAAATGGTCCTACAACCATGTATAACAAGGCGTCCAGTGCAGTTCTTGTGAATAGGATGCGAGCGGACAGGTTTCGCACATCAGTCGGTGTGAGACCGGGTTGTACACTATGTCCAACTCTTTTTAATATATTCCATGAGGGAATTATGAGTGAGGCACTTGGAGGTCCCGTTGGTACTGTCAAGATAGGGGGCCGAACGATTACCAACCTTCGTTTTGCAGATGACATCGACGGGTTGGCGGGTTCAGAAGCAGAACTCCAGGAATGGGTCAGAAGGCTCGATGAAACAGCTCCTGCCTATGGTATGGAGATAAACGTTGGACAGACAAAATTAATGACCAACAACGCCGAGGGCTTCAACGGCAGGATAAAAGCTAATGGTCAGGAACTCAAAGTGGTTGACCGTTTTAAATATCTGGGGTCGATTGTCAGTGATGCTGGACAAGCAGAAATTGTAGGAGTCGACATAATGACACAAGAAACGAAGATCCGCATCTTCAACCTGTATGGCCCACCCAACAAAGACCTGCCGCCCTCGAGCATGGAAATCAAGAACTCCAGCTGACTAGTGGTTGGAGAGATGGGGATATTCGGACACAGACTAAAGAGGTGATGAAGTGGAAGACTGAGAGATAGACACAAATCTCTATCTTTTCAAAAGGCCGGAGGACAGCCCTAGCTTCTATTCTAGAACATGGCGACCACCTCCACCCCAGACTTGGCCTTTTCCACGGGGGATATTCAGCACAAAATAGACCGCCAGGTGCTCAACCAATTGGCAGGTAGCGACCACAGGCCAATTATGCTAGAAATTTATATGGAAGTAGGCCCACAGGAAATAAAACCGCTCCCACGTTGGAGCTATAAACCAGTCGACTGGGGCAGATTTGCAATGCTGACAGATGGACTGTGTGAAACTATCAACACACGAAATAACAATATGAAACCCATGGTGGAAAGCCTAAGCAAAGCAATACTGCAAGCAGCCACCGAAACCATCCCAAGAAGGGCAAGGGAAAACTACAAGCCATACTGGAATGATGAATTGCAGAAAGCGGAAGACGAAGTCTCAAATGCCAGGAATATGGCAGAGAGAGAGAAATCTATGGAGGTAAATATCGTCCTCAAGGCCATCACTGTGAAATTCAAAAGAACACTAAACCAAATAACAAGAGACAGCTGGAAAAACAAAACAGAAAGCCTCAATCTAGATAAAGAAGGGAACAAACTATGGAAGTTAGTCAGAGCCATGAATGACGAAACACCATCAAATAAACAAATTACTATCAAGCTTGGCGACAACATGCTTACTGGAAAAAAAACAGCAAACGCCTTTATAGAACATTATGCCAGAGCAAACCACATTGATGTCCCTACAGACAGACATACAGACATTAGTGAAGAACAAATGAGCCACGACAACATCAATATGGCACCAGAGGAACACATGATGGCAAAACTAACAATGAATGAAATGGATGAGGCCATGAGAACTTTAAAGATAAAGAAATCACCCGGAAAAGATGGGGTAACAAACGAAAGGCTGATGGGGTTGGGCTAAACAGCAAAGAGGAAGTTACTATCAGTCCTGAACCAAAGCTGGAAAAGGGGAATTGTACCGCAGGCATGGAAACATGTTGTACTTATACCAGTACCAAAGAAAGAAAAAGATAGAACAGATCAAAATGAATACAGGCCCATCAGTTTACTGAGCTGTGTAGGAAAACTGATGGAGCGTATGATAAACACCAGACTGATGTGGTATCTGGAAAAAAAACACATACTAATTCCATAGCAAGGAGGATTTAGACAACACAGATCCACTGAGGACCAGATCACTCTCATAGCACAGTAAATAGAGGATGCTTACCAAGAGAAAAAGCATACAGTAGCGGTTTTGGTGGATCTAGAGAAAGCATTGTGGAAAGAGGGACCTAAAGTCAAGCTACAAAGAAGTGAAGTTTGTGGGAAAATGTACAGATGAATCAGCCACTACCTCAAAAACAGAACAGCCAGAGTTCAAGTACAAGGGCATATGAGCAAAAAGATGACACTTGAGCAGGGAGTACCCCAAGGGGGAGTACTGTTACCCACACTTTTCCTGGTGTATATAAACAACATCTCAGAGTATACCAAGAAGAGTCCACAGCTCCATGTTTGCAGGCGATCTGGTTATATGGATCTCTGAAAAACATCTCACCGTAGCAAGCAATCGGATGCAGCAGGCCCTAACATCGTTGGAGGAGTGAGCGAACTCATGGCTGGTCAAAATAAACGAGAAAAAACAACATGTACGATATTCTCGCTTTCAAATAAACCCCATAACACCAAAATAAGTCTTAACGGCAAATACCTGCGGCCAAACGACAACCCAAACTACTTGGGAGTCACATTTGATCGGCGCAAGACATGGAAAAATCAGATCCAGAGAAACCGAATGAGAGCCAGACAAAGAATGGTAATCATGAGGAAACTTGCTGGCACAAGCTGGGGAGCAGACGAAAGTATACTAAAGAAACTGTACACTGGAAGAGTGAGACCAGTTCTCGAGTATGGCATTGCGGAATGGACAACAGCAGCAAAGGCGAACTTTGATAAAATTAGCAAACTTCAAAACCAATCCATGAGAGTTATAACAGGAGGCAATGAAGTCAACGCCAACTGTAGAACTTGAAAAGATTACAAATCTGCAATCCGTGACCGACAGAATAGACTGCAGAGCCCAACAGCAAGCAGAGAAACTCAGAAGACTGACAGACCATCCAATGCATCAGAGACTAAATAAATTTGGAAATGGGAAGCTAAAGCGGAAAAACTTTGTAGAAATAGCCAAAGCAAAGATGAGCGATGACCCTATGAACACATTAACAGCACCAAAGCCCATCCCTACTGTACGCAAACCCACATAGAGGCAGCATATCATTCCGGAGGTGGTAGAAAATATTCCAGGTATTGGAAACAAGAACAGCCAGACTGAAAAAGAAAGAAGAGACATAAGCCTGAGGTACATAACGAAAAACTACCCAAGCATGGACTGGACCTATGCATACACCGACGGTTCTGTAACAAACACAACACAGAACGGAGGGGCAGGAGTATTCCTGAGCCTACCAAATGGTTGACAAATAACGCTGTCAGTGGCAACTGGAAAATTCTCAAGCAATTTCAGAGCGGAGGCAGAGGCAGTGAAGGCTGCAGTAGAAGCAATGTTGACAGGCGATGAAAGCAATGAAAGCCAGATAGTTCTGTTTACAGATGCCCTGGCCGTAGTTACAGCACTAAAAACCCAGAAAAATACTGAACTTAATGATTTAAGAGCAGTACTCTGTCAACTATGCCAGCAGGCCGCACCAAAAAGAGTAGTGGTACAGTGGGTTCCATCCCACTGTAACATCCAAGGCAACGAGGAGACAGACATACTGGCAAAAGAAGGTGCAAGAATAGCACAACCAGATTCTAGTGTGACCTGCGCAAAGTCCAAAAGGCTCATTAGGGCCAGATAAATGGCTAAATGGGAAATAGAACAAACTGGCTACTCAAAAAATGATGCCTACTACCGGTTGAACCGAGGAGAGCAGGTCGTGGTCTTCAGACTCCGCACAGACCACAACAGACTGAGGTACCACCTATTCAATAAACTGAAGATAGGTGGCACTGACGAATGCACTTGTAGTACAGGGAAAATGACCGCTGAACATCTGCTGCAAAACTGCCCGATATACGAGAACCAGAGAAAGCACATGTGGCCATCACCGTCAGCCTCATGATAACCGCTGCTTTTTTTCGAAAAAATACAGGTTGACGTTTGACAGCGTAAGAAGAAGAAGAAGAAGAAGAAGAATATTGTCAATGATGAAGGATCAACATGTGAGGTGTTGGCCAGAATAGCACAGACAATATAGACGCTTGCACGGCTTAACAAAATCTGGCAAGATAAACGGTTAGCACTATGCACAAAAATCAGATTAATGCGTACACTGGTCCTGTCAATATTCATCTATGATTGTGAGACATGGAAAGTTACATCTGACCTTCAGCAAAGGATACATGTCTTGGAGATGAGATGTTTCCGAAGACTTTTAAACGTCACGTACAAAGATCGAGTTACAAATGAGGAAATACGAGATATAATTACAACAGCAATAGGGCATCTTGAAGACCTATTGGCAACTGTCAAAAGAAGGAAACTCGCTTGGTACGGTCACATATCGAGATCAAATGTTCTTACAAATACGATCCTCCACGAAAAGGTGCAAGGCAGACGACGAAGAGGTCATCCCAAAAAGAGGTGGGAGGATAACATAAAATAATGGACCAATCTCCGAGCAGAAGTGAGGATGTCTTCATGTGTGCCCCAACGACCTCACTGGTTACGGAACACTAGTACCCAAACATACACCTACTATTCGTGTCCGTATTTATATCTGATGTACAAGTAAAAACCCGGCATTTGTGGCCTCCCTATAAATAGAAGTAAGACAACATCCAAGTGCAAGTATGTCTGCTCGCGAATCCATTGTTCTCTGACAAAAACAAAACCTGTACTGTGATGCCCTTGTGATCACTCAACCATACAATCTAGATAAACAGCTTTCACCTGACGGATGCGGTGAGAAAATAATCCCCACACCAGGAAACCTTTTCCGTTAGATCTGACGCCTGCAATCTTCCGCCCGCGGGCTGTGTTTGGTCCGTCACGTGATTTCATCAAGCCAGCAGAAGTGTGCATAAAATACAATAACAGGGAAAAGTGTATAATTAAAGTTCATTTGAATATCAACCGCTGTCACAACATACTGCGGATCTTCCGGTGCAATTTATGTTCACTCGTGTTGGTAGTACTCGGAAGGGAAAGTAACAATAGTAACCTGTAAGAGGCGACTAAGTCTTTTGTGCATGGGACCGGCTACCTCTTCCAGTGGAATGTCTAAGCCACAAAACGGCAACAAATATGGATTATGAACTAAGAAGCAATAATCAATGCAATCATCGAAGATAGAATCAGTTCCTCTGCCAAAGGGGAAATGCGCGATGCTGAGAAAACGTACAAAAAATGGCGCTGCTTGCTTGCAGGTTTTATCCTAGAAAAACTTCCAGATCCGGCAGCTGGAATGTTCGAATAACGTGCGAGCTGGGGAAGGATTCACAAGTGGCAGCGGTCATGAAGAACTACAGAGTTCGTGCCCTGGAACTAGCGAAAACGGGGTGCAAAGCCTGGAGATGACAGTGTATGTGAAACGCTGCTGTTCTCGGGGGACTCTGAAAAACACGTACTCTGTAGTCAGTGTATGGCTCCAATACTTTCAGTGGAGGCGCAAAAGCAGTTACCGAGTAGTGGGACCCAAAATGGTACTAGCTACTTCAAAATTGTGATAGGAATGACAAATATAAACATTGTTCAATGGTATGGACCAACATTGTCAAAGGGGACTCTATGAAAGACGAATTCGACACCAGACCTAGAAATATGGTAGATGAAAGGACAATGAAACACATTATAATTGAGATGGGTGACCTGGGACGAGATAGTTGGCAGTGATGGCGTAAGTGTTATCGGGTTTGACGAATTCTGAGAGTACATGGATACGGTTCTAACAATAAATGTGCTGTAAACTAACCACCAGCTGCCCTACCCCTTTGTTGCTAGGGTAGGGAGGATGGGGGGACTTTCTAGGCTGAGGACTGCAGGCCGCTTCGCCACTTCTGTCGTTACGTCATGTGCTGCATATGTCTCTTTATTTCATCCCCAACAGAAAAATAACTTATACCATATCAGGGCTTTAATCAGCTACTTTTCTTGTCGCCAGGCAGGCATCGAGACCATTTAACCACGCGCTCCCTTTGTTAGATGTAAACGCAGATAGGTGCAAAACACAAGTCATCATCATCATGCAGCATGTCGTTTGTAGAACGTCGCTCCCATCACAGTCTGTCTGAAAGAAACTCGTTCCCTTGACAAAACACTAGCTTCCGCCACTTTCATACTCAGGCATTCCTGGATATCTTGGTGCCATCGTCTTCTTGGTCTACCCATTCCTCTTTTGCCCGGCACCATACCTTCCATCACCGTTCTCTCAAAACCGTTGTGTCTCTTGATGTGACCAAAGTATTTGCATTTTCTAGCCAAAATGGAATTGATAAACCAGTTCTCCTCTATGCTCAACTCTTGCCGAATGTCTACATTTGTTCTTTTCTTTGTCCAGGGTATTCTGAGGATCTTTCTGTAACATTTTGACTCGAAGGATTCGATTCTTTGTCTAGAAGTTTTGGTAATCGTCCATGCTTCACAACCATACGCTGCCACAGGAAAAACACAGGCTCTCAAGACTTTTACTTTTATCGTTTTGTTGGTGCCCTGCCATATTTCTTCAGGCTGTTCAGTCTCTGCATTGCCATAGCTAGTCTTCTTCTGATTTCTTTCGAGCAGTCACCATTTTTGTCGATTCTGGAGCCCAGATATTCAAAATTTGTAACCTGATCTATTTCCCCACCACCCACTGTAAATTTATGCTGACATTGTGTTTTATCGGTGGTCATTATCTTTGTTTTGTTTATGTTTATGAACAGATTTTGATCTTTACTATGTCCATTAACGGCTGAAAGTAGCTGCTCTAGCCCTTTTGCACTTCTTGATAGTATCACTGTGTCATCTGCGTATCGTAACTCTGGAATCTCGTACCCCCCAATCGTAAATGGGTCGAAACTTTCAATGTTCTCATCTTCTCGTACATTTCTCATTATACATTCCGCATATATGTTGTACAGATAAGATGAGAGGATACATCCTTGTCGGACTCCCTTTTGTACTGCAAACCAATCTGATGTTTAGCCAGCTACTCGGACAGCGGCTTGCTGATCTTGGTATAATGTTTCAATGAGATGGACTATATGCGAAGGAGACCCCATTTCCTTCATGATTCTCCACAGATTTTGATGTTTTACCGTGTCGAAGGCCTTAGTGTAATCAATGAAACATGTGTACAGGTCTACATTAAACTCTCTACATTTTTCATTGATATTCCTTAAATTGAATATGTGGTCCCGGGTCCCTCTGTCTTTCCTAAAACCTGCCTGGACTACGTGAATTTCAGATTCAAACCTTTTCTCTATCCTTCTTAATAGGATTCGCAAGAGTATCTTGCTATCGTGGCTGATCAGCGCGATAGTTCGGTAGTTCGTGCACAGATTCAGGTTGCCTTTTTTGGGGAGGGGAATATAAATTGATTTCTTCCATGCTTCTGGCCACTCTGCACTGTGCCATATCTGTTTACACAGCTTGTGATAGACTCGAGCACATGCCTCTCCTCCTGCTTGTATTAGCTCTGCTGGGGTATCATCACATCCTGGGGACTTTCCCTTTTTCAGGCTTTTAATTGCAGAGCGTACTTCTTCCAATGTTGGTTCAGGTTCTTTCTCATCCTTTGGTAGGATTGTAACAGCGCTTTGTGCTATCTCCATACATGGTTCGGCAGTACTCTCTCCATCTATTCAGTATGTCTTTGGTTTCCGTTAATGTGTTATCCTCTTTGTCATTGATGACATGTGGAACCGGGCGGAATTCCCTTGTCGGTGTTCTTATTGCTTTGAATACATCTCTTTCTCTGCCCTGTTGTTGTAGGTTTTCTATATCCTTACACGTTTCTACTATGTATCTTCTTTTATCTTTTCTTATTTCTCTTCTAACTTTTCTTGCGCAGTTTTTATATGCTGTGTTGGTCCCCTTACTTCCCATTTGTTTTAATTGTTGCCTTTCTGCAATGAGTTTCTGTGTTTCCTCTGTAATATAGCTATGTGTCTTGTGCAATATCTTTGGAATCATTTCTTTTGCTGTCGAGATCCAAATATCCCTTGCGTACGATGTCAACTCCTCAGATGTCATCTCTTCCTGTACAGCAAGCAACGCCTCAAATTTGTTTTCCACTTTAATGTTGTATTCAGTAGGTATATCTGATACATCGAAGCGTATTGGCTGGCAACCTTTGTTGATCTTACGTAGTCTTGTTTGGAAAACTGCAGACAGTAATTCATGGTCCGTATCGCAGTCTGCTCCTGGTAGCGTTTTTGTCGCCAGCACATTTGATCTCCATCTTTGTTGCACTAGGATGTATTCTATTTGGTTTCTGCTGTTGCCATCAGGGGAGGTCCACGTGTACAGTCTTCGTGGATGTTGTTTGAAGAAGGTGTTGGCAATGGAGAGGTTGTTTTCTGTGCAGAAATCAACCAGTTTTTCTCCTCGCTCATTTCTGTGTCCCAGACCAAAAGGTCCTCGAACACTTCTCTCCTTTTCGGCTCTTTCCTCTCCAACTTTCGCATTGCAATTGCCAATGATGACCAAGATGTCTCTTCTTTCAACTTTTTCCATCGCTTCTTTATCATGCATTTCACAATCGTCTGCTGCTGATGTTGGTACATACACTTGAATTATTGTTAGATTTCTAGTCTTTTTCTTTAGTCTGATTACAATTATTCGGTCGTTGACTGGATTGTAACCGAGTAGTGAAGGTGCTGTCTTCTTTGACAGAATAAAGCCGACCCCGCTTTTTCCACCCTTGTCCGTCCCAGTGTATATAAATGTTTCTCCTGAGTAGTGTACCTATAAACTGTCAGACACGTCGGCACTGGAAATGCAGAGAGGGAATTACGATGACAAAAATAGGTGCAGCTAGCAGCACTTGGGAAATATTTGGAGACGAAACGTCTGTATGGTGTGGCGTCATTCCGACTGGATGTAGAGTCATTTCTGCAGGATGTGGCGTCATTCCGACTGGATGTAGAGTCATTTCTGCAGGATGTGGCGTCATTCTTGCAGAATGTGGAATCATTCATGCAAGAAGTGGAGTCATTGCTGCATGATGTGGAGTCATGCATGTGTCTTGGTAGCGATGTGGGCATGGTGACATGTGCAGATAGAAATATGGATATACAAGGGACGAGAGTTATTAAAGTCTAGAGAAATTGCGTCCAACACATGAACAGAAGTCTGGGAACAACAGCAAGAATAACCAAACAAGTAAACCATTTCATAGATGGATGCCTGCACAGAGTGAAATGTTGGAATTGGTACGACGGGGCCACTACTATGGAGGTTCTGAAAGGGCCATATAGATATCGATGTAGTGGGAGTCGAAGGAAAACCTCTGGCGTAATATGGAGCACTCACGGGGGAAAGTGGCTAACGACCTGCTAAGGCACTCTCTGTTCTGGAATCCCCCTAGTAGGAGAGGGAGAAGCAGACTAAACCACACATGAAAAAGACAGCTCGAGACAAACAAAGGAAATGGGGGGGGAGGACGGAGGGGGTGTGGGGGTGGTAGGTGGTCAGGCCTAGAACAGATAGCTTCTGACATGAGAACGTGTCTTGCGTGTGTTCAAAATATGTCCTCGGCTGGTAGCTGAACGAGTTTGATTGATTGAAATGATCTGGTAATCGTGATATGTATTTTGACACTGTCGCAAAACTCTTATGAAATTATGTCAAATGTGGAAGCCATGTTTATAGATAATTTTGTTGCAGTTTGGCCCAGAATGCCATCTTACGTTGGGATTCGACCATTCAAATAATAAGGGTTGCACGCGTCTGACATGCATAGAACAGGAGCGTTTCATTAAATTATTTCACTAACAAGTTCATCTTCCAATGTATGGAACGTTGTTAGCACAGGACGGACCGGAGACTGTCCCTCAACAAACTAGGAACTGATCCACTCGTGCCAGAAATATACATGACGTGGACTGGCCCACTCGTGTCAGCGATAATAGATAACAAGGAAGACGACGGAAACAAATGTGCGGAAATAAAAACATTATTTAGGTCAAAATCAGAGATAAGTGGTACAGAGAACATCCGTTCTTTGATATGGCAAAAGTATATCACTCTTTATCGTATGGGAATCAAGTTTCAGACTGTTAAGAGACCTGTAGTAGACAGAAATAGTATATGTTAACTAACTAAAGCTCGAGCAGGTATGCGTGTGTCAATGTTGGGGATGTGTTCTCTAAGTGTGTTGTCTCCACTTGAGAAACTGTTCATGTACATCCAAATTGAAGAATGTGATATATGGTTACAGAGACAATTGATGTATACACTCTATGGCTACATAGACGATTGGTGGGTTGGCTCTATGGCTACATAGACGTTTGGTGGGTTGACTCTATGGCTACATAGACGCTTGGTGGGTTGACTCTATCGCTACATAGACGGTTGGTAGGTTGACTGTTCTGCTGTATTGACGCTTAGTTGGTATATTATAGGCCTTAATAGACGCTTGATGGGTATATATTATGGCTACGTAGACGCTTGATGGGTATATATTATGGCTACGTAGACGCTTGATAGATACACTGTATGCCTACAGCGGCGCCTAGGCAGTTCACCAAATTTATATGGAGCTAGGAATCAGTCCCATGTACCAAAAAATGTCATGCTCAAGTAGGATGTGTCGGACCGAAAGGTGCAAATATCGCAGTCAGATTCTGAACTACGCCATAACGCATTCCATTTTTCGGACTACATCCTGCTACTTGCAAAACCTTTTTCATGGCTTAGTGACGTGAGTTTGATATCGAATGAACGAAGGAGAAGAAGATGAAGAAGAAGAAGAAGAAGAAGAAGAAGAAGTAGAAGAAGAAGAAGAAGAAGAAGAAGAAGAAGAAGAAGAAACGGACCGTGACAGAGGAAATGTTCTTAATTTGCGTTTGATTATATCGGGTGCTTCGCCGGAGGCAGGACAACAAACATTCGTATTATCTAACACCAATAACAGCTCTCCAGTCTTTGCTCACTTGACTTATTCTTCATAATCTTCGTTCCATTGGAACTCAGCACTTCAATGACACACATCACTTATGACTATTTTGGACCATCTTCTTCAGCTCCATGAACAAGGCCACGTGTGCTTTGGTTTCCTAATTGACCTTTCGGTGCAGAGTCCTTTTCAATATTCAAACTCTTCTCTTCTCTTGCTGGTTCCCATTTTCACATTTGTGGATGATCCAAATTCCGCAACTGGCTTTCACGGGCTGCGCCATGAACTTCACTTCACAAAAGTAGTGAATCCTGTCTTTAGTTCAGGATGCAACCTCTGTAACAATTCTCCGCCTGAGTTAGAGTCCTTAGTGCAAACTTAACAAACACACAGACGTAGTGGACCATCAGAGGTGAATATAATTCCATAGCAGACGCTGACATCGGGGATGAAGTGTTAGAGACTTCTTTGTACTATACTTCTTCATCATTAAATGAGATAGACAGTGACTTCCATTCTATGTTTCCATTACCTCCATAATAGCAAATCAGGTACCAATTTACAGCTGGGTTGACTTCAAGTTGTCGAAAACGTAACGGAAATTGAACCAAGTGCCTTTTCCGTGAGCATCAAACGCTCTACTACCCTGCCACGTTGACGCTCACAGGAAACTAGTGCATTAACTGTGTATGGTATCTCACCAGTGACATTGTTGGGTTTGATTGACATTGCCAGAGCCATACAGCTTCTTGGCACAAATTCCGGGAAATCGTCCGAGCACAACCTCCGGGGAATCGATCAAGGATGCATACAATTACACCCCATCAAGGCTGAGCAGGTGGGTCTGATGTTTCACAAAAACCGTGAAATAAAATTTGAATTTCTGCAGCAATTAACAACAATGCAAAGAATACGTAAGCGACTAGACCTGGCGTCAGTACATGTCACTCATGCCAAGATCAGAATAGAATAAATGCCAGCGTGTAATGTAACGGCAATACACGTGTAAGTGATAAACGCAATTTGGGAATTGCCGATAATCTGAGGACACTTAGAAAAAAGATTTGATTTCTGGTGGCAGGAGCAAGAGGAAGCAAGTCACCCGAAAGCTGGGACGAGCAAGAGTTGCCTTCCGATACGAGAACATATTCGTAGTTACGTGCTGCTAATACTAAGGAGGTAGTCTTTATAGGCAGCAGTTCAAGTCCTACTATGAGGCTGGCTTGAGAATCGCCCAGGTATGTGGGAGCGCAGATCTGATACGTGTAAGTTGGAGCATACAGGTCAGAAATGTAACTGGTTATGTAAAGGCATGGCGTGACAAATGTAACTGGTTATGTAAAGGCATGGCGGGATGCATGTAACTGGCTATGTAACGACATGGCGGGACACATGCAACTGGTTATGTAAAGGCATGGCGTGACACATGTAACTGGCTATGTAAAGACATGGCGTGGCACATGTAACTGGTTATGTAAACGCATGGCGTGATACGTGTAACTGGTTATGTAAGGACATGCGTGACACATGTAACTGGTTATGTAAGGACATGCGTGACACATGTAACTGGCTATGTAAAGACATGGCGTGACACATGTAACTGGCTATGTAAAGACGTGGCGTGACACATGTAACTGGTTATGAAAGGAAATTATGTAACATTTGTAATTTGTCATATATTGACGTGATATGACAAAAGTAAATGGCCATGTAAGGACATTACGTGACAAATGTAATTGACTTGGTAAGTACAGGGCGTGGTAATTGTAATTGCTTATGCAAGGATATGGCGAGACAAATGTAAGGTGTAATGTCAGGACTCGGGGTGACACGGGTATTTGGTTATGTCAGGACTCGGGGTGACACGGGTATTTGGTTATGTCAGGACTCGGGGTGACACGGGTTTTTAGTTATGTCAGGACTCGGGGTGACACGGGTATTTGGTTATGTCAGGACTCGGGGTGACACGGGTATTTGGTTATGTCAGGACTCGGGGTAACACGGGTATTTGGTTATGTCAGGACTCGGGGTGACACGGGTATTTGGTTATGTCAGGACTCGGGGTGACACGGGTATTTGGTTATGTCAGGACTCGGGGTGACACGGGTATTTGGTTATGTCAGGACTCGGGGTGACACGGGTATTTGGTTATGTCAGGACTCGGGGTGACACGGGTATTTGGTTATGTCAGGACTCGGGGTGACATGGGTATTTGGTTATGTCAGGACGCGGGGTGACATTTGTTATCGGCGATTTCTGAACACAAGCTGGAGTCAAAGACAACGTCCACAGAATAGAGTAGAACGTGGACAACTCACATCAATACTCGTCTATCGATGAAGACAGATAAAGACGGGACAGACGTGTAAATGTGATCTTAGGGTCAATAACCTATGAGTCCAAGAAAGATATGAGTATTGATTGGGTAATTTTTGATCGATTTAATTGATTTTTTGCACTTGGCCTTTGGAATCCGACGAACTTCATATTTAAAATATTTATCATTGGCTTAACGCAATGTTACGTGGCTTGTACGCTCTCAGGCAGGGATTATTTGAATTGTTTCGTATAACCGATTAGACAAGCACGCGCACGAATAGTTTATCCACTGGATTAGCTATCTAGGTCACGGTATGCCATGTCTCTAACGAACGATATCATTTAGATTGGACGAGGTCTCATCGCCACAGATGGGCTCTATTTGGGAAAAGCGCAGATGGAATATATTTATGTTCCGCGTTGAGTTTCAAACGAGTAGGACTAGCAACCATTTGTAAAATAAAACCAACGTAAACAATTATTGCAACAGCTATACTGCCTACGTGATTTTGGTGGCTGTATGGTTCTTGGGGAGTCGGGGTAGTCGGAGGAAAACAAGTTTGTTCTTCTGTATCTTTGTGCCATACATAATTGCTTAGCATCATCATGATTGAACGAATATCAAGTCTGCCTTATAAATGGCCATCATATGTGGTTCTTTAACGTTTGTTTTGCCACAGCTGTTGTGTTGAATACTTGTTCTAGTCTGGTCAGAACTAGCCTAGCTAGTCTGCTATTAATGTGAGTCGGTAATTGTGGTCTTCATTATGAATCTCTTTCTTAGTGCCTCTACCGATGTAACGGTTCCTTTCTTGTATACTTCAGTGAAGTGTGCAAATAACCAGGTGATTGGCCTGTTGTGTCTTATGTACGATGAAAGGGGCCGAGTCCTTTTGACGTGCATGCAGGCCCTATTGGGAACTGTGGTCGTGACCTTCCTAACTTTCCCGGACAGGGGTTAGTCACCTGTGTTTTTAGATTTGTCAACGTACACAGGACCTACGAGTTTGCTGTCAATATACTAATAGACAGATGCTTGAAACTTTTTGGATTCCCGCATGCGTCCCCTAGCGTTCATTTAGAGGTGAACGCCATGTCAGGTGAACGCTTTAACGGTCCCTTGAGAGGTGAACATTACATTATAATGGTCCCATTGAGAGGTGAACTCTATAACGGTCACCTTGAGAGGTGAAAACTATAACGGTCACCTTGAGAGGTGAACTCTGTAAAGGCTCTTTTGAGTGGTGAACATCTAATCTACAGACTCTCTAAACGAGCATTAAAACTGTATTATTAATTCCGTGCACGTTTTCCTAGCCGATGCACTGGAGAGTATCAGGTGCTGTCCACCGTCTCATCGCACCCTAACAGAAGCCCATATATATAAGTACGTGTTTGTCTGTTTTACACATATCCGTACATTAACGTACACGTATGCACTTGTCACGACCTCCCTCTTGCGTGTGTGAGATATTAAATGACTTGTATTTTACATATTATGTACGAGGAGGTATTTGAGGTAGGGACGCATACCTGCCCCAACCCAGTTCTGTATGACGTTGTCAGCCATACTGACGGACGCCTTCAAGAACCGCGCATACACGTTGAGTTTCACTTGGGTGGCTGCCAATTTTATCTCCGCAGAGTGACAGAAAAACATATATTACCCGATACGTTATAAGGACTGTTATTTGCAGATGGCTGTGCTCTGATCAGAATATGCTGGAAGGCATGCACCTGGGTTCTCTGCTGCTTGGGACAATTTTGCTTGATCATTAGTTTTAAGAAAACTGTGGCCTAGTGCCACCCAGCAGCAGGTTAAACGTATACATAACTAGATGTTAGAGCGAAGGGACAGAATTTAGAAGCGGTGGGAAAATTCGTCTATCTCAGATAATTCCTTGACAGCTGGCAAATAGAATAGCAAGGGCCAACACAACTTTTTGTCGAATACACTCGACAGTGTTGAAACGTTGAGGAATCAGCATAACGACTGAGCTGAAAGTCAACTTTGTCGCCATTCTCACCACCCTGATCCACGCGTGTGAGAGCCGAAGTGTCTGCTCTAGACATCAGGAGGTTGAATCACTTCAGACGCATGTTGCATATTTGTTGACAAGACCATATCACAAATAATGAGGTTCTATCTAGAGCCAGCATGCTTGCCCTTTTGTAATAAGCTTAGCTGGGATGGATGACTACCTTGTTCGAAAGCCAAACGAAACATCCGACAAAGAAACTTCTGCCCTGACTGCGAGCTGAGGAAAGAAACCTCGATTACATGGATGTCCTAATAAGAACAATCTTCTTCTTCACGTTCGTCATGAAAAGGACGTTATGACTTCGTGTCGGAGTTTACAGTGAGACTGCGATATCAGCACTTTTCGGCCCGACACATCCTATTTCTGATGGCTTCTATGAGTCAACAGGTTTGCCTTCCCACTCCGATCATCATTCTCTTGGTCAGACTACAGTAGAAGGGCGTGAGCTGCAGGGGTCAGCGACCCATAGCTGGCTGCTAGCGTTAGGGTCAGCGACCCATAGCTGACTGCTAGCGTTAGGGTCAGCGACCCATAGCTGACTACTAGCGTTAGGGTCAGCGACCCATAGGTGACTGCTAGCGTTAGGGCCAGCAACCCATAGCTGACTGCTAGCGTTAGGGTCAGCGACCCATAGCTGACTACTAGCGTTAGGGTCAGCGACCCATAGGTGACTGCTAGCGTTAGGGCCAGCAACCCATAGCTGACTGCTAGCGTTAGGGTCAGCGACCCATAGCTGACTGCTAGCGTTAGGGTCAGCGACCCATAGCTGACTGATAGCGTTCGGGTCAGCGACCCATAGCTGACTGCTAGAATCAGTGCAAGCGAACCATAGCTGACTGCTAGCGTTAGGGTCAGCGAACCAGAGCTGCCAAGACCCTTCTACACCTCCACGCGGTGGTCCTGGATAACAAGCTGCAGCAGGGCAGACTGGCTAAGGAGAAGGGATCGAAGAGGGAATGCTAACCCGGTACTCAAAAAATGGTTGCTGAAGTCGGATGTGTTGGACCGAAAGGTGCAAATATCGCAGCCAAGCTGTAAACTACGACACAGCGTATTCCGTTCTTTGGACTACATTATCCTACTTAAGCCCTTTCAGGGTTTAATAGCGGAAGATTGAGAACGAACGAAGGCAAGCCAAGCCAAGGTTACACTAGTACAGCCAAGGCTGCTAGCTGATGTCAGTTCCTTCACTTAATCTGTTAAGAGTTGTCAAATAACACTACGCACCTAAAAAAATATAGTAAAACATAGTACAGTCTGGAAACCACCGGTTAAATAAAGCATTGCAGTCAACAAGAACCTCGGTGTGCAAGCAGCCAAAGATAGATGTGCCATCAGAAAGTCTAGACCTGATTAAAATCGGATGTGTCGAACTGTAAAGTGCAACATCGCAACCTTTTTGGCTTTGTAGCTGGAGATTGAGAACATTCAGGGCTTGGTAGCGGGAGTGAGAGAATGAACGAAGAGAAAGAAAACAACCTAGAGCAAAGGAAATCAATTGTTCTTTTTAATTATTTATTATCGTTTTTTTACTTAGTTTTCTAAACTAATTTTTCGATTCCTAATCGAATGAGATTATTTCTTTGTAAATAAACCCATAAGGAAACATGGCAGCTTCTATAACAACAAAACACGTACTGATCGCATCCGCATTCTGCAGGAAGCTTGTTGTTCAGTGCGGTTCAAGAACTAGCCCCTGCGGTGCAACGTAATGAAACAAACGAGAGTGTGACGAAGTGTAAACTGTCTGTGTGAGAGTGGAGTCAACATACTCATTGCGTACGGGCGCCAAGAAAACGGGTCGGGCTTGTTATTCTGCGAAGTTAGGAATGTGTTGGATTGAACCATTTGCATACATTTGCTTCAACAATTCAGTAATTAAGAAATTTGCTTCTATAATTCTGTTATACAGACATTTGCTTCAGCAATTATGTTATACATACAGACAAGGCGATGTGCGTTGCGAATCTTTTTTCAACTGTTACTGTGTCATTATTACCTGTATGTGTTTTTATTGACTTCGAACTTTTAGTACTGCTGCAACTTTGATCTATTTATTTGACAATAATTACAATTAAAAACTTCAAATTACAAATCTCATGATATTTTAATAAATGAATATATTTTGCATCTGCTTATAATTACTATCACTAACTAATATACGAGTAATTGAATTGGCTAAGCGATGTTAGCAAAAATTTAAGATGATCGAAAAAATAACAATCAATAAATTGAGCCCGACCTCTACAGATATGAGTAAATCCCTTCTGGGAAAGTTTGGCAAGCTCAGATATAGATAACTTCTAGGATCCATTATTGGAAAGGTTTGTGAAGCTGGGATATTAATATTTGTTTGACCAGTTGAACAACTGTTGACTACTTTTGGTTTTGTGTGGACATGAATGTTCGGAAGATCTTCAGCAAAACGAGACAAATGGGAGTGTACGTCAAAACGTTGTTTGACCTAATTGAGATACTGGCATGGTGAATCGGTGGCACAGACGTTCAGAATGCTAACCTGTTTGTCTGAAGGACCCGGGTTTAAACAAAAGTACTTAATTTATTTATTTATGAAGCAATATAAAAACCTAACCTGTCCACTACACGTGAGGGCCGTGGCAAATAGCCTAATTACTCATCTACATAGATCCATTTTGTAGATCATCCTGGATTTACAAGGGAAAGAAGAAAAATAACAAGGGCAGAGATCGATAGTCACATAATTAATGAAGTACAAATTGTTACCTATTTGGTAAATCACATTTATGAAGATTGATGAACAAACCAGGATGTTAACATCAGGATTAACAAGAACAAATATGCTTCTAACTCTTCGCCCAATGTGGAACTCGTGGATATTCTCCAAGGAAAAAAGTATTTGGCTGATTAACTCATATATAAAGTTGCATTTACTATATGGCTCGGAGACATGGCATGACTAAAGAGGTACCATTTAGACTGTAGATCTTGACCAACAAATGCCATTGTTGTATACTTCATGTTAGCTGGCCAGATATAATGGCAAATAGGTCTTTGTGGAAGTAAGAAGGCATCAGCCAATGCAGCAGGAAATTGGGGAGAACCAGTAGAGATGAATACGACACAATGAAAGATGCCAGGTAGCATAACCAGACATGCACTGAATTGGAATACAAAGGGAAAGAATCGAGTGTGGCGGCATGGAAACACCTGGCGAAGAACTCTTTAAGAGTAAGCCAGTTTTTCTCGGGTTCTCTTGGACGAAGCTCAAGAGAACGGGGCAGAAAATGAACAGGTGGAGAATAGCTGTTGTGGCATCATACTCTAACGTGAACCAGACGGACAATTTATCACCCCCTCCTCCACGCGGGTTCCAGCCATGAAGTGTATGCCGTCAAGATTGTATTTCTATATGAAGCAGATAGACAAATAATCAATTGGTACCTGGTTGAAGGTAACAGGAAGATTTGGTACCTGGATGAAGGTAACAGGAAGGTTTGGTACCTGGTTGAAGGTAACAGAAAGGTTTGGTATCTGGTTGAAGGTAACAGGAAGATTTGGTACCTGGATTAAGGTAACAGGAAGGTTTGGTACCTGCATGAAGGTAACAGAAAGGTTTGGTACCTGGATGAAGGTAACAAGAAGGTTTGGTACCTGGGTGAAGGTAACAGGAAGGTTTGTTACCTGGATGAAGGTAACAGGAAGGATTGGTACCTGGATGAAAGTAACAGACATGTTTGGTATCTGGATGAAGGTAACAGGAAGGTTTGGTACCTGTATGAAGGTAAAAGGAAGGTTTGGTATCTGGTTGAAGGTAACAGTAAGGTTTGGTACCTGGATGAAGGTAACAGGAAGGGTTGGTACCTGGATGAAGGTAACAGGAAGGTTTGGTATCTGGATGAAAGTAACAGGAAGGTTTGGTATCTGGATGAAGGTAACAGGAAGGTTTGGTATCTGGATGAAAGTAACAGGAAGGTTTGGTATCTGGATGAAGGTAACAGGAAGGTTTGGTACCTGGATGAAGGTAACAGAAAGGTTTGGTACTTGGATGAAGGTAACAGGAAGGTTTGGTACCTGGATGAAGGTAACAGAAAGGTTTGGTACTTGGATGATGCTAACAGGAAGGTCTCGTTCCTGGATGAAGGTAACACGAAGATTTGGTGACCACTCTGACCACTCTGTGTTGATCAGTCATCACTCTGTGTTGGTCAGCCACCACTCTGTGTTAAGGAGCCACCACTCTCAGCCAGAGAATCACCCCTCTGTGCTAGTCAGTCACCACTCTGTTTTAGCCAGTGACCACTCTGTTTTAGCCAGTCATCACTCTGTGTTAGTCAGTCACCCCTCTGTGCTAGTCAGTCACCACTCTGTTTTAGCCAGTCACCACTCTGTGTTAGCCAGTCACCACTCTGTGTTAGTCAGCCACCTCTCTGTGTTTGTCAGTCACCTCTCTGTGTGACCGACCACCTCATGTGTGTAGTTGCTGTTCATGCTGTTGATGCTACCACCGTAGTCCCCCCCACCCCCCTTCCCCCACCCCCACCGGTTATCATAGACCACCTTTTCGATATCCGTTCACTTGTTATCAACATGGATGTGTTATTAGAGTATCATCGGGGAACCAAACTCTGGAGTAGTGCTCTCCTATTGTTCTTTGCCCTAATATGATGTGTAATATTGTGTTACATTATGATGTGCTATGTTATGTTATGTTATGTTATGTTATTCGGAATGAACATGACATCGCACTTGGCAGACTGGGCAAATTGCGAAGAGTAAGAGTATTGATGGTTCCTGTAGCTCGTCAATTGTACACACTCGTTCTACTTTTCTGTCAGACGTCCCTAACTACTCTAACAGCTTTCGATGTCAAACTCCCGCCATGTGTTGATCGACAATTCATCGATTGCAGGTTTAAAAAGTGATTAAAGATTGATTTCCATTTGTCCCATCTGTCTATAGTTAACGTCCACACAATGTATGCTTCCGAAGCCAAGATGTCGACTCGACTATTACTTTCGATTGTTCCATGCGTTTGTCGTCCCTGTCTGTGTGACCTACTTTCTTGTGGTCGTTTCTGAGATGACCCGAACTTTTGACGTGATCTTGTATCTGTGCAACATGTTCTGGTGGGGTTTGGGACATGACGTTCGATTGATTATGTGCCATGATGTAGTTGGAATGTCAATGTTGTCATAGATTGAACGACATGTAGTTGGGTTGTCAGTGTTGTAATGGATTGAACGACATGTAGTTGGGTTGTCAGTGTTGTAATGGATTGAACGACATGTAGTTGGGTTGTCAGTGTTGTAATGGATTGAACGACATGTAGTTGGGTCGTCAGTGTTGTAATGGATTGAACGACATGTAGTTGGGTTGTCAGTGTTGTAATGGATTGAACGACATGTAGTTGGGTCGTCAGTGTTGTAATGGATTGAACGACATGTAGTTGGGTTGTCAGTGTTGTAATGGATTGAACGACATGTAGTTGGGTTGTCAGTGTTGTAATGGATTGAACGACATGTAGTTGGGTCGTCAGTGTTGTAATGGATTGAACGACATGTAGTTGGGTCGTCAGTGTTGTAATGGATTGAACGACATGTAGTTGGGTCGTCAGTGTTGTAATGGATTGAACGACATGTAGTTGGGTTGTCAGTGTTGTAATGGATTGAACGACATGTAGTTGGGTTGTCAGTGTTGTAATGGATTGAACGACATGTAGTTGGGTCGTCAGTGTTGTAATGGATTGAACGACATGTAGTTGGGTCGTCAGTGTTGTAATGGATTGAACGACATGTAGTTGGGTCGTCAGTGTTGTAATGGATTGAACGACATGTAGTTGGGTTGTCAGTGTTGTAATGGATTGAACGACATGTAGTTGGGTTGTCAGTGTTGTAATGGATTGAACGACATGTAGTTGGGTCGTCAGTGTTGTAATGGATTGAACGACATGTAGTTGGGTTGTCAGTGTTGTAATGGATTGAACGACATGTAGTTGGGTCGTCAGTGTTGTAATGGATTGAACGACATGTAGTTGGGTCGTCTGTGTTGTAATGGATTGAACGACATGTAGTTGGGTCGTCAGTGTTGTAATGGATTGAACGACATGTAGTTGGGTTGTCAGTGTTGTAATGGATTGAACGACATGTAGTTGGGTTGTCAGTGTTGTAATGGATTGAACGACATGTAGTTGGGTTGTCAGTGTTGTAATGGATTGAACGACATGTAGTTGGGTTGTCAGTGTTGTAATGGATTGAACGACATGTAGTTGGGTTGTCAGTGTTGTAATGGATTGAACGACATGTAGTTGGGTTGTCAGTGTTGTAATGGATTGAACGACATGTAGTTGGAAAGTCAATACCGTCATCGATGTAGTCATGACATGTAGTTGGGATGTCTGTGTTGTCATCGATGTTCTCATGACATGTAGTTGGGATGTCTGTGTTGTCATCGATGTTCTCATGACATGTCGTTGGGATGTCTGTGTTGTCATCGATGTACCCACGGCATCTAGTCTGAATGCCAATGTCGGTATTGATGTATCCATGTCATGCAGTTGGAATGTCAATGTCGTAATCGATGTACCATGTCATGTAGTTGGGAGGTCAATGTTCCCAACAATGTTCCCTCGACACTTAACTCGCCGGTTTGTTGGCATACCTTGTACATACAAGTAACGACTCATGCATAGGTGTGACCAATTTGGTGTCATAGCCACGCCGCTGAACTTATTAAACATATCAAGGAATTCAAACTCCAATGATTGAGACAAAGAACCAGTTCAGCTAGACAGATCAAATAAGATACGCCTATAATGGAGACATTCTTTCAGATTTAGAGTTTTGTTTTCCATCTGAAAGTCCCAGTTTACGTGAGTAAAGGTCAGGGTCATATGAAACATACTGATCAGGAGGGGACGGCGTGGCCTAGTGATTAAGTGACACTGCTCACAACCAGAAGGTGCTGGGTTCGACCCCTATCGCAGCACCGGCCGTTACCCCGGGGAAGCAAACCCTTAGAAAATGCAGGAGGAAGCAGACCCTTACATAAAATGCATGCTGAAGTCGGGTGCACTGGGCCGACAGGCGCAAAATAAAACGCAGTGCAACGCACACCGCCTTGGGATTAGAGAAATAAGGCGAACGAGAAAAAAAAAAAATACTGATCAGGACGCCACTCAACTCGTCGTTCCTGGTTCTGTAAACTGGTTCTTGAAACTGGTTCTGCCACATTACTCTGGCTAACGAGATGGAGATCGACAGTCTAATCTCCTTAGTAAAGCTCTAATGAGCATCGCATTGCACTACAGCTAGGATGCCCCCAGCTCACATTTTCTGTTATGCCTGGGAGTGTAAATAGAGCCACTGCAACTCACTACCAAAAACAACGTGAAGAGTTAGCTCAACTTGGCACGATTAACTTCCAACAACAACAACAACAACAACAACATCCCCAGTATAGACACTCTCTATTCGACCTAGTTGTAAATGAATACCTGAAATACTTTTAGGGCAGAAAATGGAGCGAGGAAAGGCAAAGGACACCTTATTAATAGGCCCAGTACAATCAAGTACTTAACACTTCATTCCCGACAGCAGCGTCTGCTCTGCGACTACTTTTACACCAATCAAGTAAGACTGGAGTAATCTTCACACATCACACAAAACTGGGACATTGCTAACTGGCTGTTTCGATCGGCATTGTTGATTAGGATGTTCTTTTAGTTAGTAATCTCTTCGTCTGCGAAGAACAGAACCGTGGTCTTACCAGGGTGAGCTTAGAACAGAACCATGGTCTTACCAAGGTGAGCTTAAAACAGATCCATGGTCTTACCAGGGTGAGCTTAGAACAGAGCCATGGTCTTACCAGGGTGAGCTTAGAACAGATCCATGGTCTTACCAGGGTGAGCTTAAAACAGAGCCATGGTCTTACCAGGGTGAGCTTAGAACAGATCCATGGTCTTACCAGGGTGAACTTAGAACAGAACCATGGTCTTACCAGGGTGGGCTTAGAACAGATCCATGGTCTTACCAGGGTGAACTTAGAACAGAACCATGGTCTTACCAGGGTGGGCTTAGAACAGATCCATGGTCTTACCAGGGTGAGCTTAGAACAGAGCCATGGTCTTACCAGGGTGAGCTTAGAACAGAACCATGGTCTTACCAGGGTGAGCTTAGAACAGAACCATGGTCTTACCAGGGTGAGCTTAGAACAGAACCATGGTCTTACCAGGGTGAGCTTAGAACAGAACCATGGTCTTACCAGGGTGAGCTTCGAACAAAACCATGATCTTACCAGGGTGAGCTTAGAACAGAGCCATGGTCTTACCAGGGTGAGCTTAGAACAGATCCATGGTCTTACCAGGGTGAGCTTCGAACAAAACCATGATCTTACCAGGGTGAGCTTAGAACAGAGCCATGGTCTTACCAGGGTGAGCTTAGAACAGATCCATGGTCTTACCAGGGTGAGCTTCGAACAAAACCATGATCTTACCAGGGTGAGCTTAGAACAGAACCATGGTCTTACCAGGGTGAGCTTAGAATAGAGCCATGGTCTTACCAGGGTGTGAGCTTAGAACGAACAAAAACATGGTTTTACCAGTGTGAGCTTAGAACGAACAAAAACATGGTCTTACCAGTGTGAGCTTAGAACGAAATAAAACATGGTCTTACCAGTGTGAGCTTAGAACGAACAAAAACATGGTCTTACCAGTGTGAGCTTAGAACAAAACGATGGTCTTACCAGTGTGAGCTTAGAACAGAACCATGGTCTTACCAGTGTGAGCTTAGAATAGAGCCATGATCTTACCAGGGTGAGCTTAAAATAGAGCCATGATCTTACCAGGGTGAGCTTAGAATAGAGCCATGGTCTTACCAGGGTGTGAGCTTAGAACAAAACCATGTTCTTACCAGTGTGAGCTTAGAACAAAACGATGGTCTTACCAGTGTGAGCTTAGAACAAAACCATGGTCTTACCAAGGTGTGATCTTAGAACAAAACCATGTTCTTACCAGGGTGTGAGCTTAGAACAAAACCATGTTCTTACCAGGGTGTGAGCTTAGAACAAAACCATAGTTTTACCAGGGTGAGCTTAGAACAAAACCATAGTTTTACTAGGGTGAGCTTAGAACAAAACCAAGGTCTTACCAAGGTGTGAGCTTAGAACAAAACCATGGTCTTACTAATGTGAGCTTAGAACAAAACGATGGTCTTACCAGGGTGAGCTTAGAATAGAGTCATGATCTTACCAGGGTGAGCTTAGAACAAAACCATGGTCTTACCAGGGTGTGAGCTTAGAACGAACAAAAACTTGGTCTTACCAGGGTGTGAGCTTAGAACAAAACCGTGCTCTTACCAGTGTTAGTTTAGAGCAGAGCCGTGCTCCTACCAAGGTGTGAGCTTAGAACAGAGCTGTAGTCCTACCAAGGTGTGAGCTTAGAGCAGAAGGGTAGTCTTACCATGGTGTGAGCTTAGAATGGACTATTAGACCGATGTTTAATACATTACTGCAAGCGTGAGTCCTTGCACCAAATCACATTTCTATTCGGATCGGGGTGTTGGATTTAACTCACCATAGCATAAACGTTTAGACTGAAATAAAGACACCCGGGGAGAGAGCATGCCTTTACGGGGCTAACTGAACGAACAGTTGGACGGCTAGGATCAATAAAGCGGAGAATGTGTGATATATAAGCAGGAGGTGTTCGATAACGTGGGTGAGGTGCATGTGAGAAAACATTGTTGGTTGTCACGATGACCCATGACAGTAATCAACCTCTGGAGATGAAACGTAACCAACCAAAAGATATCGGGTGGAACCGAAAGATTGTCAACTATGCGATAGCCATTTTAAATATATAGTTGATATCACCGGTCAAGCCATTGGGGGATCACTTTCAACAAACGGCAGGGAAAAGTAGTTTCTGTGGTTCGCTAGTTCGCCTGATCTGTCCTAGATAGCGCTCCACACTGCTTTACTGTACTACCATGGTTCGACATACATGTTGTTCTGTTTTTGTTGCGTTCTCCTTATTTCTCTATTCCCCAAGGCGGTGTGCGTTGCACTACGGTTTTTATTTTGTGCCTGTCGGCCCAGTGTATCCGACTTCGGCATGCATTTTATGTAAGGGTCTACTTTCTCCTGCATTTTCCAAGTTTGCTTCCCCGGTGTAGCTTGCCTGGCCGGTGCTGTGATGGGGATCGAACCAAGCACGTTCGGGTTGTGAGCCGTGTCACTTAACCACTAGACCACGCCGTCACCCCGACCTACATTTGGTTTACTGAAGGGACTCAGTCTATGTTTAAATTAACGTCTTTATACTGGTTTAGAAGACCCTGCAGAGTCTGTATACAACCAGTTACATTTACTGATCACCTTGCTCTAAAAGCTATGCGCATCCAGTTTATTCTTAAATGCATTAACTGTCCCTGCCTCCACTACTTCCCCTGGCAATGCATTCCAAGCAGACACCACTCTCTGACTAAAAAAATATTTCCTAATATCTAATCTGGACCTCTCTTTAGTCAGCTTGTAGCTATGCCCTCGTGTTATTGTGGGTGGCTGTATTTTTAAAAAAAACTTGTTATAGTCTAATTTATCCATTCCTCTGATCATCTTATAAACCTGTATTGTCACCACGAATTCTTCTCTCTTCGAGACACTGTAGGCCGGTTTTTCAGAGTCGTTCCTCATAACTGTAATTCTGGAATCCCACTATCATCTTTGTCGCTCTTTTTTGTATTCTTTCCAGCATGTTTATATCCCCTCTATGATAAGGACTCCCCACCTGTACACAGTACTCCAATCTAGGTCTAACTAAAGCTTTATACAGTTTGACGATCACTTCCTTGCTCCTATGTTTAATATTTCTTTTTATCATACCTAACATTGCCTTTTTCACTGCTACCTTAACTTGCTCACTCACCTTTCCTGTATGATCAATTATAACCCCCGTTTAAGGATGGTGTATCTCCGATAAATGAGACAAAATACCTGAATAATAATATCTCGTTTGATCCCAAATGTCTGGAGCATCATTTGTGGTGTCATCATTTCACTGGCGACCATTTCTGGATCTCACCATTGATTTCAGTACCAGAAAGTAACTATTATAAATTACTTCCATAATTGTCGAAGGTGTACCCACATTACCAACTGTGAACTGAATGGTCTGCAATCAATACATTCATTTTCTATTAGTGCTATCACCTTGTTAACTCAACACCAACCACCTTATCTAAGGTCTGCCATGTTAGGTGTGGGTGTTTGTGTGTGCCCGCATCTGTATGTACGTGTTCGTTTATATATTGTTTAGTGCGTGTAAGTGGTGTTTGTGTGTGTGCGCGCGGGTGTAAGGGGCGTGTATGTATGTGCTTGTATGCATGCTGTGTGTGTATGATGTTATATGTATATGCGTTCCTCCGTTCTCTATGTGAAAAAAAATGAGTACTCTACATACGTTTCTATAATAATCTCTTTTCTTGCACTCTTTTCTCTAAAACCGATACACTGAAAGAAAATTGTCTGAAACCTGTCCCCGCCCGTCAATGGCACATGTAATCGCCCGCTACTACCATCGATCCACCTGATTCCCACTGCCTGTCTCAAGCTGATATCTTCTTGCAATGAGAAGTGGCCAGTTTGACGTTGAGTGTTTCCTTATCTCTGACTTACATAAAGAGTCGGTTTGTTGTTGGTGTTTGTTGTCAGCCCCATCTTATACCACTGGTTTGAGAAAACAGACATTTCATACAACAGTGACAACCGAATCGATGTTTTCTCACGGGCTACATAACGAGACTGCATTTATGAGCGAGATTTTTCCAACTGAAAACATGCAGCTCAGTTCAGAATTGGAAAAAATAATGACTTTGTGAGTGCGATATGTTTGTTGTTAATATTACTATAGTCGCATTTGTGTTAAATTATTGATGTTCATGTTCTTACCAGTTACTGTCAGACATTTAGTTACACATGCCTGACAATAGATACACGGGACAAGTGATGCTCTTGTGGCCTTACAACTGCTAGCGTTCAATGTCGCCCGTCAATGAGATGAGAGATGAAGAGATGTACTGTGTACAGTTCTGTGGTCCAACATGGCATACCAGGGCAACAATCTAGAATAAACTCAAACAGCTTTTTGTTAACTGGCAACATGCACAAGCTGTTCTGCCTGCTAGGATACTGGGATTCCGGTAAACTTGTATCGCTTTGGTTTATAGCGAGTGGATAGGTACAGTTGTCTCCGCTTAAAGAGATTCCCACAATACGATCAAATCACTTTACGTGAACTGTGCATTAGCTTTGAAGTCGCGTGATTAGGGTTACGATACTCAGTTCAGTGTTGAAGTGATTCATAGTCCGACTTTTCTGTGATACAAACATACTTTACGGAATAAATTACCGTCATAAAGCGGGGTCAGACACGTATAGTCACATGTCAGTAAATAAACGGTAAACAAGGACATTTAGACGTAATCACATCGGCAAGGATGCCATCGGGGTGAATTGTTAGAGGGGCATCATGGTACCAAGTCTGTTTTTTGTATGAGGTCACATGACCAGTTTCCCTCCTCGAAGTTTTGCCTTCTTTATAATCTTCTCATTTACATCTACGTAGACAGGAGCGTACCGCTACACGGGTGTGAACTTGGTCCAGGGCGTGTATACAAGCGTTCAAACAGCTGTTCCGCTCAAACACTCATAATGAAGGTATTCTGACACAAAGCGCGAGACAGCAAGGGAGCTGTCGTTCTGTGTATTTTCTATTCTGATAATTGTTTGGGTCGTCTTCTAAAACATTTCGTTTGAGAAGGACTGCAGATTGATTGTACACTACTATTCTTGTCTGCTATTGCTCTCATCTAAACTATAACGGAACACACTCATTCCTTCCTTCTATTGCTCCCATCTGAAACTGAACACACCCATTCCTGTCTGCTATTGTTCCCATCTAAAACTGAACACACCAATTCCTGTCTGCTATTGTTCCCATCTAAAACTGAACACACCCATTCCTGTCTGCTATTGTTCCCATCTAAAACTGAACACACCCATTCCTGTCTGCTATTGTTCCCATCTAAAACTGAACACACCCATTCCTGTCTGCTATTGTTCCCATCTAAAACTGAACACACCCATTCCTGTCTGCTATTGTTCCCATCTAAAACTGAACACACCCATTCCTGTCTGCTATTGTTCCCATCTAAAACTGAACACACCCATTCCTGTCTGCTATTGTTCCCATCTAAAACTGAACACACCCATTCCTGTCTGCTATTGTTCCCATCTAAAACTGAACACACCCATTCCTGTCTGCTATTGTTCCCAT
Organism: Ariolimax columbianus; assembly: GCA_036924085.1. Classification (NCBI taxonomy): domain Eukaryota; kingdom Metazoa; phylum Mollusca; class Gastropoda; order Stylommatophora; family Arionidae; genus Ariolimax; species Ariolimax columbianus. The sequence goes on from JAVGWX010000001.1 coordinate 171,731,854, forward strand.
CTAAAACTGAACACACCCATTCCTGTCTGCTATTGTTCCCATCTAAAACTGAACACACCCATTCCTGTCTGCTATTGTTCCCATCTAAAACTGAACACACTGTCACACCATTGTTGAACTGAGACAACTGCCTCTTGTGTTTATCCACTGACGTTCATTGGGCTTCTAATCCTTTCTCTTTTGCCCAGAATGTGTCTAGGCTAGCGAGTTGAAAAACAAATATGACAAACGAGCCTTTTGTATGACAGCCAAATAAGTGCATGCACAGATGTCCGGTCTGCTTTATGCACAACGTATTCAATAAGACTGCCGAGGGGCGTAATGACTCGTTGTTTGCAGGGAAAATTAATCAACTTATCTTTGCATAAATCCTATTTTGATGTGCAACGGGTAAGCATATACCTCCTGTCTCGCCCTTTGTGCATATTCTTTAGTTTTGCTCTCTTTCTCTCTTCTTTCTCATTCATTATTTTCTTCTTTCATTATCTATCTATTTGTCTGTCTGTCTGTCTGTCTGTCTGTCTGTCTGTCTGCCTGTCTGTCTCTCTCTCTATCTATCTATCTATCTATCTATCTATCTATCTATCTATCTATCTATCTATCTATCTATCTATCTATCTATCTATCTATCTATATATCTATATATATATATCTATCTATCTATCTATCTATCTATCTATCTATCTATCTATCTATCTATCTATCTATCTATCTATCTATCTATCTATCTATCTATCTATCTATCTATCTATCTATCTACATACATAGATATATCTATCTATCTATCTATCTATCTATCTATCTATCTATCTATCTATCTATCTATCTATCTATCTATCTATCTATCTATCTATCTATCTATCTATCTATCTATCTATCTATCTGTCTGTCTGTCTGTCTGTATGTCTGTCTGTCTGTCTGTCTGTCTGTCTGCCTGTCTGTCTCTCTCTCTCTCTCTCTCTATCTATCTATCTATCTATCTATCTATCTATCTATCTATCTATCTACGTGGCTGTATGTCTGTCTATCTATATGTATGTCTATATCCATCTTTCCATCCATCCATCCATCCATCAATTCACCCATGCATATATTTATATATATATATCTACCTACCTACCTATCTATTTGTCTGTCTATCATGCGGTCTGTCTGTCTACCCATCCAAGACAACAGTGAAGAACTGGACAACGAGGTTTAAAGAAGGACGTGATTTAACGAATGATCTTCCGAGGCCTTGTTGAGCGCATGTTGTTGCGTTAACTCACGCCCTACTTTAAACATCGTTTACCAGTTCTTCACTGTTGTCTTCGACACACTTTTGTCACAACACACTGCCTGCATTATGCGATCAATGTCATCTGGTCGACATCCTTCAGCTGTTAGAAGCCGAATCACCGCTCGCTGATCAACTCTGAACGGATTTCGTATCATATCCGCCATGTTTTCAACGGTCTGCTGGGAAAATTGAGTTGGAGGGAAAACAATGAAATTTTGCAAACTTGACGATTGGTATGTGCTGTTTACACCGGACGTAACGTCATTGTGCGCATCGTATGTATGTTCACTTGTTACAGTTTGGTCCGGTTTCATTTGAACACGCCTCGAATTAAAGAAACAGTTGATATCATGTCTTTATAGACACCATTTCTGATATGATGAAACAATTCTTAACGATTCGAATGATCTTGCTTTGGAAAGACCTGTATATAAATTACCAGATGACGGCGTTGACTAGTGGTTAAGTGACACCTCTCACAATCAATCACAGCACCAGCCGTTACCTCGGTTGAAGCAAACCCTTAGAAAATGCAGGAGGAAGCAGACCCTTATATAAAACGCATGCCGAAGTCGGATGCACTGTACCGACAGGTGCAACATAAAAAGATACTGCAACGCATACCAAGTTGGGGAATTGAATAATAAGGCGAAAGTAAAAATAAAATTATAATTTAAAAAATAAAAACAATAATAAAACCCAAAAAATATGAATTACCTGTGGATAAATGTTGGTTGTCGAAGGTCAGGGCCATTTGTATTTAATGTTTGTCCGTGTTAGTGTTTGTTGGTGATGTAGATCCTTGGCCTTGCCAAGAATATTTGGGAATGAAAAAATGAAATGATAGAAATAACAACTCCAGAATTATTTAAAATTACAGTTTTTGGATTAACGTTATTATTTTACATTCGTGTAACGCATTCAGTTGTGGAACTGTCAGTCGCATTCAGTTGTGGAACTGTCAGTCGCATTCAGTTGTGGAACTGTCAGTCGCATTCAGTTGTGGAACTGTCAGTCGCATTCAGTTGTGGAACTGTCAGTCGCATTCAGTTGTGGAACTGTCAGTCGCATTCAGTTGTGGAACTGTCAGTCGCATTCAGTTGTGGAACTGTCAGTCGCATTCAGTTGTGGAACTGTCAGTGGCATTCAGTTGTGTAACTGTCAGTCGCATTCAGTTGTGAAACTGTCAGTCGCATTCAGTTGATGGGTCTGCTTTTAAGGCCACCATTAAAGTGAGATGTAGAGTCTATATACAGTATCCAGACAGAACATATGATGAACTGTTTGATGCCTGTGGAGAGATATGTTCAAATTATGAGGCAGAAATTAGAACATTGGATGTAGCTCTGTACCACTTGAGGACTATATTTGATGTTTTCCAATCAAAAGCCCAAAGCATCGTAATCATTACAGACTCATTAACTGCACTTCAAGCTCTGGAAGACGGTGGTCACAGCAGGCTGTAACACCCAAATATCCCTAGATGCCAACCAACCTCTCACATCCCGTAAAGTCAGAATAGCTATGCAATGGATCCCTAGTTACTCCAATACACCTGGCAATGACAAGGCAGACAGGCTGGCTAAGAAGGGATCAAGTCAAGAACACAAATACACACCAACAAGCATACAGACAGCCAAAAACACTACTGAAGACTGCGAACAAAGAGGACTGGCTGAATAGATGAGCAATGGGAAATACTGGAAGAGAAATCTACAAATATATGGCCATCCCAAACCCCCAAAACAACATCAACCTCAGGAGAGACGAAAGCACCATTTTCCGACTTCGCACTCAACACATACAACTTAACAGCCACTTGAACAGAATCCAACCAGCACATACTCCAGAGTGCCAGCTGTGCACAAATCCCAATGAAACTGTTAAACATCATTTTTTTAAATGTCCGGCGCTTGCCGATGTTAGGAAAGAGCTTCTTCCTTCGAGACCAGACAAATGGAACACATTGTACGGAACTAAACAACAGCTTATAAACACTTGCAGATGCCAGTATATGGTATTAGGTCAAAGAGCAGGGGCCAATAGGCCGCTAGATCAATAACTAACCAACCAACCGATTGATCTGGAAGAGAAATGTGGCTAGGTCAAGCATTATTTATTATTTTTTTTTATTTTGCTAAATTCCAAACCTATCTACTTTGATTTAAAATTATACACATACCATCAATTTTGGGGTTCATTCCTCGCCTTTATTTTTCACCTCTCTACCGCAACTTCTTTTTATATTAGATGTAACATTTAATTAACAGAATCATTAACATAGCTAGATAAAACTACATTGTTTTTGCTATTATTAATATTAAATCAATCTACCAAGTGTGTGTCTTAGCGTTTCATAGACAAACGTAGTTCATGGACAAACGTAGTTCATGGACAAACGTAATTCATGGACAAACGTAATTCTTAGACAAACGTAGTGTATAGACAAACGTAGTTCATAGACAAACGTAGTTCATAGACAAACGTAGTTCATAGACAAACGTAGTTCATAGACAAACGTAGTTCATGGACCAACGTAGTTCATAGACAAATGCAGTTCATAGCCAAATGTAGTTTATAGACAAACGTAGTTCATAGACAAACGTAGTTCATGGACAAACGTAGTTCTTAGACAAACGTAGTTTATAGACAAACGTAGTTCATAGACAAACGTAGTTCATAGACAAACGCAGTTCATAGACAAACGTATGAACCAGCGGGTTAATCCATATAAAAATATACGTAGAGGTGAAGATGGCGAGCTGAAATGTTTCGTTTCAAAGAAAATGGATGGGCTAGCCAGTACAGACCAATTGTTTGCGTATAAAACAGTAATGTAGATACTTATGGGTCAAGGGCACATTCTTCTTCGTGTTCTCAAACTCCCGCTACCAAACCCGTTCTCAAACTCCCTCTACCAAGCAGGTTCTCTAACTCCCTCTACCAAGCTGGTTCTCTAACTCCCTCTACCAAGCAGGTTCTCTAACTCCCTATACCAATCAGGTTCTTTAACTCCCTCTACCAAGCAGGTTCTTTAACTCCCTCTACCAAGCAGGTTCTTTAACTCCCTCTACCAAGCAGGTTCTCTAACTCCCTCTACCAAGCAGGTTCTCTAACTCCCTCTACCAAGCAGGTTCTCTAACTCCCTCTACCAATGAGTTAGTGTTGTTGTTGTTGTTGTTGAATGCCCACAATGAGTTTGTGTTGTTGTTGTTGTTGTTGTTGAATGCCCACAATGAATTGATGTTGTTGTTGTTGTTGAATGCCCACAATGAGTTGGTGTTGTTGTTGTTGAATGCCCACAATGAGTTGGTGTTGTTGTTGTTGTTGTTGAATGCCCACAATGAGTTGGTGTTGTTGTTGTTGTTGTTGAATGCCCACAATGAGTTGATGTTGTTGTTGTTGTTGAATGCCCACAATGAGTTGGTGTTGTTGTTGTTGTTGAATGCCAACAATGAGTTGGTGTTGTTGTTGTTGTTGTTGTTGTGTTGTTGTTGTTGTTGTTGAATGCCCACAATGAGTTGGTGTTGTTGTTGTTGTTGTTAAATGCCCACAATTAGTTGGTGTTGTTGTTGTTGTTGAATGCCCAACATGAGTTGGTGTTGTTGTTGTTTTTGTTGAATGCCCACAATTAGTTGGTGTTGTTGTTGTTGTTGTTGTTGAATGCACACAATGAGTTTGTGTTGTTGTTGTTGTTGTTAAATGCCCACAATTAGTTGGTGTTGTTGTTGTTGTTGTTGAATGTGCACATTAAGTTGGTGTTGTTGTTGTATGCCCACAATGAGTTGATGTTGTTGTTGAATGTGCACATTGAGTTGGTGTTGTTGTTGTTGTTGTTGTTGTTGAATGCTCACAATGAGATGGTGTTGTTGTTGTTGTTGTATGCCCACAATGAGTTGATGTTGTTGTTTTTGTTGAATGCCCACAATGAGTTGTTGTTGTTGTTGTATGCCCACAATGAGTTGATGTTGTTGTTGTTGTTGAATGCCCACAATGAGTTGTTGTTGTTGTTGAATGCCCACAATGAGTTGGTGTTGTTGTTGTTGTTGTTGTTGAATGCCCACAATGAGTTGGTGTTGTTGTTGTTGTTGTTGAATGCCCACAATGAGTTGGTTTTGTTGTTGTTGTTGTTGAATGCCCACAATGAGTTGATGTTGTTGTTGAATGCCCACAATGAGTTGGTGTTGTTGTTGTTGTTGTTGAATGCCCACAATGAGTTGTTGTTGAATGCCCACAATGAGTTGGTGTTGTTGTTGTTGAATGCCCACAATGAGTTGGTGTTGTTGTTGTTGTTGTTGAATGCCCACAATGAGTTGGTTTTGTTGTTGTTGTTGAATGCCCACAATGAGTTGGTGTTGTTGTTGTTGTTGTTGAATGCCCACAATTAGTTGGTGTTGTTGTTGTTGTTGTTGAATGCCCACAATGAGTTGATGTTGTTGTTGTTGTTGAATGCCCACAATGAGTTGATGGTGTTGTTGTTGTTGAATGCCCACAATGAGTTGGTGTTGTTGTTGTTGTTGAATGCCAACAATGAGTTGGTGTTGTTGTTGTTGTTGTTGTTGTGTTGTTGTTGTTGTTGTTGTTGAATGCCCACAATGAGTTGGTGTTGTTGTTGTTGTTGTTGAATGCCCACAATGAGTTGGTGTTGTTGTTGTTGTTGTTGAATGCCCACAATGAGTTGGTGTTGTTGTTGTTGTTGTTGAATGCCCACAATGAGTTGGTGTTGTTGTTGTTGTGGTTGTTGTTGTTGAATGCCCACAATGAGTTGTTGTTGTTGTTGTTGTTGAATGCCCACAATGAGTTGGTGTTGTTGTTGTTGTTGTTGTTGAATGCCCACAATGAGTTGGTGTTGTTGTTGTTGTTGAAAGCCCACAATGAGTTGGTGTTGTTGTTGTTGTTGTTGTTGAATGCCCACAATGAGTTGATGTTGTTGTTGATGTTGTTGAATGCCCACAATGAGTTGGTGTTGTTGTTGTTGTTGTTGTTGTTGAATGCCCACAATGAGTTGTTGTTGTTGTTGTTGTTAAATACCCACAATGAGTTGTTGTTGTTGTTGAATGCCCACAATGAGTTGGTGTTGTTGTTGTTGTTGTTGCTGTTGAAAGCCCACAATGAGTTGGTGTTGTTGTTGTTGTGGTTGTTGTTGTTGAATGCCCACAATGAGTTGTTGTTGTTGTTGTTGTTGAATGCCCACAATGAGTTGGTGTTGTTGTTGTTGTTGCTGAATGCCCACAATGAGTTGGTGTTGTTGTTGTTGTTGTTGAAAGCCCACAATGAGTTGGTGTTGTTGTTGTTGTTGAATGCCCACAATGAGTTGATGTTGTTGTTGATGTTGTTGAATGCCCACAATGAGTTGGTGGTGTTGTTGTTGTTGTTGTTGAATGCCGACAATGAGTTGGTGTTGTTGTTGTTGTTGTTGAATACCCACAATGAGTTGTTGTTGTTGTTGAATGCCCACAATGAGTTGGTGTTGTTGTTGTTGTTGTTGTTGTTGTTGTTGTTATTGAAAGCCCACAATGAGTTGGTGTTGTTGTTGTTGTTGTTGAATGCCCACAATGAGTTGGTGTTGTTCTTGTTGTTGTTGAATGCCCACAATGAGTTGGTTTTGTTGTTGTTGTTGAATGCCCACAATGAGTTGTTGTTGTTGTTGTTGTTGAATGCCCACAATGAGTTGGTGTTGTTGTTGTTTTTGTTGAATGCCCACAATTAGTTGGTGTTGTTGTTGTTGTTGTTGTTGAATGCACACAATGAGTTTGTGTTGTTGTTGTTGTTAAATGCCCACAATTAGTTGGTGTTGTTGTTGTTGTTGTTGAATGTGCACATTAAGTTGGTGTTGTTGTTGTATGCCCACAATGAGTTGATGTTGTTGTTGAATGTGCACATTGAGTTGGTGTTGTTGTTGTTGTTGTTGTTGTTGTTGAATGCTCACAATGAGTTGGTGTTGTTGTTGTTGTTGTATGCCCACAATGAGTTGATGTTGTTGTTTTTGTTGAATGCCCACAATGAGTTGTTGTTGTTGTTGTATGCCCACAATGAGTTGATGTTGTTGTTGTTGTTGAATGCCCACAATGAGTTGTTGTTGTTGTTGAATGACCACAATGAGTTGGTGTTGTTGTTGTTGTTGTTGAATGCCCACAATGAGTTGGTGTTGTTGTTGTTGTTGTTGTTGAATGCCCACAATGAGTTGGTTTTGTTGTTGTTGTTGTTGAATGCCCACAATGAGTTAATGTTATTGTTGAATGCCCCCAATGAGTTGGTGTTGTTGTTGTTGAATGCCCACAATGACTTGTTGTTGAATGCCCACAATGAGTTGGTGTTGTTGTTGTTGAATGCCCACAATGAGTTGGTGTTGTTGTTATTGTTGTTGAATGCCCACAATGATTTGGTTTTGTTGTTGTTGTTGAATGCCCAAAATGAGTTGGTGTTGTTGTTGTTGTTGTTGTTGAATGCCCACAATTAGTTGGTGTTGTTGTTGTTGTTGTTGAATGCCCACAATGAGTTGGTGTTGTTGTTGTTGTTGTTGTTGAATGCCCACAATGAGTTGGTGTTGTTGTTGTTGTTGAATGCCCACAATGAATTGGTGTTGTTGTTGTTGTTGAATGCCCAACATGAGTTGGTGTTGTTGTTGTTGTTGTTGAATGCCCACATGGGTTGGTGTTGTTGTTGTTGTGGTTGTTGTTGTTGAATGCCCACAATGAGTTGTTGTTGTTGTTGTTGTTGAATGCCCACAATGAGTTGGTGTTGTTGTTGTTGTTGTTGAATGCCCACAATGAGTTGGTGTTGTTGTTGTTGTTGAAAGCCCACAATGAGTTGGTGTTGTTGTTGTTGTTGTTGTTGTTGAATGCCCACAATGAGTTGATGTTGTTGTTGATGTTGTTGAATGCCCACAATGAGTTGGTGTTGTTGTTGTTGTTGTTGTTGTTGAATGCCGACAATGAGTTGGTGTTGTTGTTGTTGTTGTTGAATACCCACAATGAGTTGTTGTTGTTGTTGAATGCCCACAATGAGTTGGTGCTGTTGTTGTTGTTGTTGTTGTTGTTGTTGTTGTTGTTGAAAGCCCACAATGAGTTGGTGTTGTTGTTGTTGTTGTTGAATGCTCACAATGAGTTGGTGTTGTTGTTGTTGTTGTTGAATGCCCACAATGAGTTGGTTTTGTTGTTGTTGTTGAATGCCCACAATGAGTTGTTGTTGTTGTTGTTGTTGAATGCCCACAATGAGTTTGTGTTGTTGTTGTTTTTGTTGAATGCCCACAATTAGTTGGTGTTGTTGTTGTTGTTAAATGCTAACAATTAGTTGGTGTTGTTGTTGTTGTTGTTGAATGTGCACATTAAGTTGGTGTTGTTGTTGTATGCCCACAATGAGTTGATGTTGTTGTTGAATGTGCACATTGAGTTGGTGTTGTTGTTGTTGTTGTTGTTGTTGTTGTTGTTGTTGAATGCTCACAATGAGTTGGTGTTGTTGTTGTTGTTGTATGCCCACAATGAGTTGATGTTGTTGTTTTTGTTGAATGCCCACAATGAGTTGTTGTTGTTGTTGTATGCCCACAATGAGTTGATGTTGTTGTTGTTGTTGAATGCCCACAATGAGTTGTTGTTGTTGTTGAATGCCCACAATGAGTTAGTGTTGTTATTGTTGTTGTTGAATGCCCACAATGAGTTGGTGTTGTTGTTGTTGTTGTTGTTGAATGCCCACAATGAGTTGGTTTTGTTGTTGTTGTTGTTGAATGCCCACAATGAGTTGATGTTGTTGTTGAATGCCCACAATGAGTTGGTGTTGTTGTTGTTGTTGTTGAATGCCCACAACGAGTTGTTGTTGAATGCCCACAATGAGTTAGTGTTGTTGTTGTTGAATGCCCACAATGAGTTGGTGTTGTTGTTGTTGTTGTTGAATGCCCACAATGAGTTGGTTTTGTTGTTGTTGTTGAATGCCCACAATGAGTTGGTGTTGTTGTTGTGGTTGTTGAATGCCCACAATTAGTTGGTGTTGTTGTTGTTGTTGTTGAATGCCCACAATGAGTTGGTGTTGTTGTTGTTGTTGTTGAATGCCCACAATGAGTTGATGTGGTTGTTGTTGTTGAATGCCCACAATGATTTGGTGTTGTTGTTGTTGTTGAATGCCAACAATGAGTTGGTGTTGTTGTTGTTGTTCTTATTGTGTTGTTGTTGTTGTTGTTGAATGCCCACAATGAGTTGGTGTTGTTGTTGTTGTTGTTGAATGCCCACAATGAGTTGGTGTTGTTGTTGTTGTTGTTGAATGCCCACAATGAGTTGGTGTTGTTGTTGTTGTTGTTAAATGCCCACAATGAGTTGGTGTTGTTGTTATTGTGGTTGTTGTTGTTGAATGCCCACAATTAGTTGTTGTTGTTGTTGTTGAATTCCCACAATGAGTTGGTGTTGTTGTTGTTGTTGAATGCCCACAATGAGTTGGTGTTGTTGTTGTTTAAAGCCCACAATGAGTTGGTGTTGTTGTTGTTGTTGTTGTTGTTGAATGCCCACAATGAGTTGATGTTGTTGTTTATGTTGTTGAATGCCCACAATGAGTTGGTGTTGTTGTTGTTGTTGTTGTTGTTGAATGCCGACAATGAGTTGGTGTTGTTGTTGTTGTTGTTGAATACCCACAATGAGTTGTTGTTGTTGTTGAATGCCCACAATTAGTTGGTGTTGTTGTTGATGTTGTTGAATGCCCACAATTAGTTGGTGTTGTTGTTGTTGTTGTTGTTGAATGCCCACAATGAGTTGGTGTTGTTGTTGTTGTTGTTGTTGTTGTTGAATGCCCACAATGAGTTGTTGTTGTTGTTGTTGTTGTTGTTGTTGAATGCCCACAATGAGTTGTGTTGTTGTTGTTGTTGAATGCCCATAATGAGTTGGTGTTGTTGTTGTTGTTGTAGAATGCCCACAATGAGTTGGTGTTGTTGTTGTTGTTGTTGTTGTTGAATGCCCACAATGAGTTGGTGTTGTTGTTGTTGTTGTTGTTGTTGAATGCCCACAATGAG
>JAVGWX010000001.1:171744624-171757124 GCA_036924085.1 Ariolimax columbianus
ATGAGTTGGTGTTGTTGTTGTTGTTGTTGAATGCCCACAATGAGTTGGTGTTGTTGTTGTTGTTGTTGAATGCCCACAATGAGTTGGTGTTGTTGTTGTTGTGGTTGTTGTTGTTGAATGCCCACAATGAGTTGTTGTTGTTGTTGTTGTTGAATGCCCACAATGAGTTGGTGTTGTTGTTGTTGTTGTTGTTGAATGCCCACAATGAGTTGGTGTTGTTGTTGTTGTTGAAAGCCCACAATGAGTTGGTGTTGTTGTTGTTGTTGTTGTTGAATGCCCACAATGAGTTGATGTTGTTGTTGATGTTGTTGAATGCCCACAATGAGTTGGTGTTGTTGTTGTTGTTGTTGTTGTTGAATGCCCACAATGAGTTGTTGTTGTTGTTGTTGTTAAATACCCACAATGAGTTGTTGTTGTTGTTGAATGCCCACAATGAGTTGGTGTTGTTGTTGTTGTTGTTGCTGTTGAAAGCCCACAATGAGTTGGTGTTGTTGTTGTTGTGGTTGTTGTTGTTGAATGCCCACAATGAGTTGTTGTTGTTGTTGTTGTTGAATGCCCACAATGAGTTGGTGTTGTTGTTGTTGTTGCTGAATGCCCACAATGAGTTGGTGTTGTTGTTGTTGTTGTTGAAAGCCCACAATGAGTTGGTGTTGTTGTTGTTGTTGAATGCCCACAATGAGTTGATGTTGTTGTTGATGTTGTTGAATGCCCACAATGAGTTGGTGGTGTGGTTGTTGTTGTTGTTGAATGCCGACAATGAGTTGGTGTTGTTGTTGTTGTTGTTGAATACCCACAATGAGTTGTTGTTGTTGTTGAATGCCCACAATGAGTTGGTGTTGTTGTTGTTGTTGTTGTTGTTGTTGTTGTTATTGAAAGCCCACAATGAGTTGGTGTTGTTGTTGTTGTTGTTGAATGCCCACAATGAGTTGGTGTTGTTCTTGTTGTTGTTGAATGCCCACAATGAGTTGGTTTTGTTGTTGTTGTTGAATGCCCACAATGAGTTGTTGTTGTTGTTGTTGTTGAATGCCCACAATGAGTTGGTGTTGTTGTTGTTTTTGTTGAATGCCCACAATTAGTTGGTGTTGTTGTTGTTGTTGTTGTTGAATGCACACAATGAGTTTGTGTTGTTGTTGTTGTTAAATGCCCACAATTAGTTGGTGTTGTTGTTGTTGTTGTTGAATGTGCACATTAAGTTGGTGTTGTTGTTGTATGCCCACAATGAGTTGATGTTGTTGTTGAATGTGCACATTGAGTTGGTGTTGTTGTTGTTGTTGTTGTTGTTGTTGAATGCTCACAATGAGTTGGTGTTGTTGTTGTTGTTGTATGCCCACAATGAGTTGATGTTGTTGTTTTTGTTGAATGCCCACAATGAGTTGTTGTTGTTGTTGTATGCCCACAATGAGTTGATGTTGTTGTTGTTGTTGAATGCCCACAATGAGTTGTTGTTGTTGTTGAATGACCACAATGAGTTGGTGTTGTTGTTGTTGTTGTTGAATGCCCACAATGAGTTGGTGTTGTTGTTGTTGTTGTTGTTGAATGCCCACAATGAGTTGGTTTTGTTGTTGTTGTTGTTGAATGCCCACAATGAGTTAATGTTATTGTTGAATGCCCCCAATGAGTTGGTGTTGTTGTTGTTGAATGCCCACAATGACTTGTTGTTGAATGCCCACAATGAGTTGGTGTTGTTGTTGTTGAATGCCCACAATGAGTTGGTGTTGTTGTTATTGTTGTTGAATGCCCACAATGATTTGGTTTTGTTGTTGTTGTTGAATGCCCAAAATGAGTTGGTGTTGTTGTTGTTGTTGTTGTTGAATGCCCACAATTAGTTGGTGTTGTTGTTGTTGTTGTTGAATGCCCACAATGAGTTGGTGTTGTTGTTGTTGTTGTTGTTGAATGCCCACAATGAGTTGGTGTTGTTGTTGTTGTTGAATGCCCACAATGAATTGGTGTTGTTGTTGTTGTTGAATGCCCAACATGAGTTGGTGTTGTTGTTGTTGTTGTTGAATGCCCACATGGGTTGGTGTTGTTGTTGTTGTGGTTGTTGTTGTTGAATGCCCACAATGAGTTGTTGTTGTTGTTGTTGTTGAATGCCCACAATGAGTTGGTGTTGTTGTTGTTGTTGTTGAATGCCCACAATGAGTTGGTGTTGTTGTTGTTGTTGAAAGCCCACAATGAGTTGGTGTTGTTGTTGTTGTTGTTGTTGTTGAATGCCCACAATGAGTTGATGTTGTTGTTGATGTTGTTGAATGCCCACAATGAGTTGGTGTTGTTGTTGTTGTTGTTGTTGTTGAATGCCGACAATGAGTTGGTGTTGTTGTTGTTGTTGTTGAATACCCACAATGAGTTGTTGTTGTTGTTGAATGCCCACAATGAGTTGGTGTTGTTGTTGTTGTTGTTGTTGTTGTTGTTGTTGTTGTTGAAAGCCCACAATGAGTTGGTGTTGTTGTTGTTGTTGTTGAATGCTCACAATGAGTTGGTGTTGTTGTTGTTGTTGTTGAATGCCCACAATGAGTTGGTTTTGTTGTTGTTGTTGAATGCCCACAATGAGTTGTTGTTGTTGTTGTTGTTGAATGCCCACAATGAGTTTGTGTTGTTGTTGTTTTTGTTGAATGCCCACAATTAGTTGGTGTTGTTGTTGTTGTTGTTGAATGCACACAATGAGTTTGTGTTGTTGTTGTTGTTGTTGTTGTTAAATGCTAACAATTAGTTGGTGTTGTTGTTGTTGTTGTTGAATGTGCACATTAAGTTGGTGTTGTTGTTGTATGCCCACAATGAGTTGATGTTGTTGTTGAATGTGCACATTGAGTTGGTGTTGTTGTTGTTGTTGTTGTTGTTGTTGTTGTTGTTGTTGTTGAATGCTCACAATGAGTTGGTGTTGTTGTTGTTGTTGTATGCCCACAATGAGTTGATGTTGTTGTTTTTGTTGAATGCCCACAATGAGTTGTTGTTGTTGTTGTATGCCCACAATGAGTTGATGTTGTTGTTGTTGTTGAATGCCCACAATGAGTTGTTGTTGTTGTTGAATGCCCACAATGAGTTAGTGTTGTTATTGTTGTTGTTGAATGCCCACAATGAGTTGGTGTTGTTGTTGTTGTTGTTGTTGAATGCCCACAATGAGTTGGTTTTGTTGTTGTTGTTGTTGAATGCCCACAATGAGTTGATGTTGTTGTTGAATGCCCACAATGAGTTGGTGTTGTTGTTGTTGTTGTTGAATGCCCACAACGAGTTGTTGTTGAATGCCCACAATGAGTTAGTGTTGTTGTTGTTGAATGCCCACAATGAGTTGGTGTTGTTGTTGTTGTTGTTGAATGCCCACAATGAGTTGGTTTTGTTGTTGTTGTTGAATGCCCACAATGAGTTGGTGTTGTTGTTGTGGTTGTTGAATGCCCACAATTAGTTGGTGTTGTTGTTGTTGTTGTTGAATGCCCACAATGAGTTGGTGTTGTTGTTGTTGTTGTTGAATGCCCACAATGAGTTGATGTGGTTGTTGTTGTTGAATGCCCACAATGATTTGGTGTTGTTGTTGTTGTTGAATGCCAACAATGAGTTGGTGTTGTTGTTGTTGTTCTTATTGTGTTGTTGTTGTTGTTGTTGAATGCCCACAATGAGTTGGTGTTGTTGTTGTTGTTGTTGAATGCCCACAATGAGTTGGTGTTGTTGTTGTTGTTGTTGAATGCCCACAATGAGTTGGTGTTGTTGTTGTTGTTGTTAAATGCCCACAATGAGTTGGTGTTGTTGTTATTGTGGTTGTTGTTGTTGAATGCCCACAATTAGTTGTTGTTGTTGTTGTTGAATTCCCACAATGAGTTGGTGTTGTTGTTGTTGTTGAATGCCAACAATGAGTTGGTGTTGTTGTTGTTTAAAGCCCACAATGAGTTGGTGTTGTTGTTGTTGTTGTTATTGTTGAATGCCCACAATGAGTTGATGTTGTTGTTTATGTTGTTGAATGCCCACAATGAGTTGGTGTTGTTGTTGTTGTTGTTGTTGTTGAATGCCGACAATGAGTTGGTGTTGTTGTTGTTGTTGTTGAATACCCACAATGAGTTGTTGTTGTTGTTGAATGCCCACAATTAGTTGGTGTTGTTGTTGATGTTGTTGAATGCCCACAATTAGTTGGTGTTGTTGTTGTTGTTGTTGTTGAATGCCCACAATGAGTTGGTGTTGTTGTTGTTGTTGTTGTTGTTGTTGAATGCCCACAATGAGTTGTTGTTGTTGTTGTTGTTGTTGTTGTTGAATGCCCACAATGAGTTGTGTTGTTGTTGTTGTTGAATGCCCATAATGAGTTGGTGTTGTTGTTGTTGTTGTAGAATGCCCACAATGAGTTGGTGTTGTTGTTGTTGTTGTTGTTGTTGAATGCCCACAATGAGTTGGTGTTGTTGTTGTTGTTGTTGTTGTTGAATGCCCACAATGAGTTGGTGTTGTTGTTGTTGTTGTTGAATGCCCACAATGAGTTGGTGTTGTTGTTGTTGTTGTTGTTGAATGCCCACAATGAGTTGGTGTCGTTGTTGTTGAATGCCCACAATGAGTTGGTGTTGTTGTTGTTGTTGAATGCCCACAATGAGTTGGTATTGTTGTTATTGTTGTTCAATGCCCACAATGAGTTGGTGTTGTTGTTGTTGAATGCCCACAATGAGTTGGTGTTGTTGTTGTTGTTGTTGAATGCCCACAATGAGTTGGTGTTGTTGTTGTTGTTGTTGTTGTTGTTGAATGCCCACAATGAGTTGATGTTGTTGTTGTTGTTGAATGCCCACAATGAGTTGGTGTTGTTGTTGTTGTTGAATGCCCACAATGAGTTGGTGTTGTTGTTGTTGAATGCCCACAATGAGTTGGTGTGTTTGTTGTTGTTGTTGTTGTTGAATTCCCACAATGAGTTGATGTTGTTGTTGTTGTTGAATGCCCACAATGAGTTGGTGTTGTTGTTGTTGTTGTTGAATGCCAACAATGAGTTGGTGTTGTTGTTGTTGTTGTTGTTGTTGTTGAATGCCCACAATGAGTTGGTGTTGTTGTTGTTGTTGTTGAATGCCCACAATGAGTTGGTGTTGTTGTTGTTTTTGTTGAATGCCCACAATGAGGTGGTGTTGTTGTTGTTGTTGTTGAATGCCCACAATGAGTTGGTGTTGTTGTTGTTATTGTTTTTGAATGCCCACAAGGAGTTGTTGTTGTTGTTGTTGTTGAATGCCCACAATGAGTTGGTGTTGTTGTTGTTGGGTTTGAATGCCCACAATGAGTTGGTGTTGTTGTTGTTGAAAGCCCACAATGAGTTGGTGTTGTTGTTGTTGTTGTTGTTGTTGAATGCCCACAATGAGTTGGTGTTGTTGTTGATGTTGTTGAATGCCCACAATGAGTTGGTGTTGTTGTTCTTGTTGTTGTTGTTGAATGCCGACAATGAGTTGGTGTTGTTGTTGTTGTTGTTGAATACCCACAATGAGTTGTTGTTGTTGAATGCCCACAATGAGTTGGTGTTGTTGTTGTTGTTGTTGTTGTTGAATGCCCACAATGAGTTGGTGTTGTTGTTGTTGTTGTTGAATGCCCACAATGAGTTGCTGTTGTTGTTGTGGTGTTGAATGCCCACAATGAGTCTGTTTTGTTGTTGTTGTTGAATGCCCACAATGAGTTGTTGTTGTTGTTGTTTTTGAATGCCCACAATGAGTTTGTATTGTTGTTGTTGTTGTTAAATGCCCACAATTAGTTGGTGTTGTTGTTGTTGTTGTTGTTGTTGTTATTGAATGTGCACATTGAGTTGGTTTTATTGTTGTATGCCCACAATGAGTTGATGTTGTTGTTGAATGTTCACATTGAGTTGGTGTTGTTGTTGTTGTTGTTGTTGTTGAATGCTCACAATGAGTATGTGTTGTTGTTGTTGTTGTATGCCCACAATGAGTTGATGTTGTTGTTGTTGTTGAATGCCCACAATGAGTTGTTGTTGTTGTTGTATGCCCACAATGAGTTGATGTTGTTGTTGTTGTTGAATGCCCACAATGAGTTGTTGTTGTTGTTGAATGCCCACAATGAGTTGGTGTTGTTGTTGTTGTTGTTGAATGCCCACAATGAGTTGGTGTTGTTGTTGTTGTTGAATGCCCACAATGAGTTGGTTTTGTTGTTGTTGTTGTTGAATGCCCACAATGAGTTGATGTTGTTGTTGAATGCCCACAATGAGTTGGTGTTGTTTTTGTTGTTGTTGAACGCCCACAATGAGTTGTTGTTGAATGCCCACAATGAGTTGGTGTTGTTGTTGTTGTTGTTGAATGCCCACAATGAGTTGGTGTTGTTGTTGTTGTTATTGAATGCCCACAATGAGTTGGTTTTGTTGTTGTTGTTGAATGCCCACAATGAGTTGGTGTTGTTGTTGTTGTTGTTGTATGCCCACAATGAGTTGATGTTGTTGTTGTTGTTGAATGCCCACAATGAGTTGATGTTGTTGTTGTTGTTGAATGCCCACAATGAGTTGTTGTTGTTTTTGTGGTTGTTGTTGAATGCCCACAATGAGTAGGTTTTGTTGTTGTTGTTGAATGCCCACAATGAGTTGATGTTGTTGTTGAATGTGCACATTGAGTTGGTGTTGTTGTTGTTGTTGTTGTTGAATGCTCACAATGAGTTGGTGTTGTTGTTGTTGTATGCCCACAATAAGTATGTTGTTGTTTTTGTTGAATGCCCACAATGAGTTGTTGTTGTTGTTGTATGCCCACAATGAGTTGATGTTATTGTTGTTGTTGAATGCCCACAATGAGTTGTTGTTGAAAGCCCACAATGAGTTGGTGTTGTTGTTGTTGTTGTTGAATGCCCACAATGAGTTGGTGTTGTTGTTGTTGTTGTTGAATGCCCACAATGAGTTGGTTTTGTTGTTGTTGTTGTTGAATGCCCACAATGAGTTGATGTTGTTGTTGAATGCCCACAATGAGTTGGTGTTGTTGTTGTTGTTGTTTAATGCCCACAATGAGTTGTTGTTGAATTCCCACAATGAGTTGGTGTTGTTGTTGTTGAATGCCCACAATGAGTTGGTGTTGTTGTTGTTGTTGTTGAATGCCCACAATGAGTTGGTTTTGTTGTTGTTGTTGAATGCCCACAATTAGTTGGTGTTGTTGTTGTTGTTGTTGTTGAATGCCCACAATGAGTTGGTGTTGTTGTTGTTGTTGTTGTTGTTGTTGAATGCCCACAATGAGTTGGTGTTGTTGTTGTTGTTGTTGTTGTTGTTGAATGCCCACAAATAGTTGGTGTTGTTGTTGATGTTGTTGAATGCCCACAATTAGTTGGTGTTGTTGTTGTTGTTGTTGTTGAATGCCCACAATGAGTTGGTGTTGTTGTTGTTGTTGTTGTTGTTGTTGTTGTTGAATGCCCACAATGAGTTGTGTTTGTTGTTGTTGTTGTTGAATGCCCACAATGAGTTGGTGTTGTTGTTGTTGTTGAATGCCCATAATGAGTTGGTGTTGTTGTTGTTGTTGTTGAATGCCCACAATGAGTTGGTGTTGTTGTTGTTGTTGTTGTTGTTGAATGCCCACAATGAGTTGGTGTTGTTGTTGTTGTTGTTGTTGTTGAATGCCCACAATGAGTTGGTGTTGTTGTTGTTGTTGAATGCCCACAATGAGTTGGTGTTGTTGTTATTGTTGTTCAATGCCCACAATGAGTTGGTGTTGTTGTTGTTGTTGTTGAATTCCCACAATGAGTTGGTGTTGTTGTTGTTGTTGTTGAATGCCCACAATGAGTTGGTGTTGTTGTTGTTGTTGTTGTTGTTGAATGCCTACAATGAGTTGATGTTGTTATTGTTGTTCAATGCCCACAATGAGTTGTTGTTGTTGTTGTTGTTGTTGAATGCCCACAATGAGTTGGTGTTGTTGTTGTTGAATGCCCACAATGAGTTGGTGTGTTTGTTGTTGTTGTTGTTGTTGAATGCCCACAATGAGTTGATGTTGTTGTTGTTGAATGCCCACAATGAGTTGGTGTTGTTGTTGTTGTTGTTGAATGCCCACAATGAGTTGGTTTTGTTGTTGTTGTTGAATGCCCACAATGAGTTGGTGTTGTTGTTCTTGTTGTTGAATGCCCACAATTAGTTGGTGTTGTTGTTGTTGTTGTTAATGCCCACAATGAGTTGGTGTTGTTGTTGTTGTTGTTGTTGTTGTTGAATGCCCACAATGAGTTGGTGTTGTTGTTGTTGTTGTTGTTGTTGAATGCCTACAATGAGTTGATGTTGTTATTGTTGTTCAATGCCCACAATGAGTTGTTGTTGTTGTTGTTGTTGTTGAATGCCCACAATGAGTTGGTGTTGTTGTTGTTGAATGCCCACAATGAGTTGGTGTGTTTGTTGTTGTTGTTGTTGTTGAATGCCCACAATGAGTTGATGTTGTTGTTGTTGAATGCCCACAATGAGTTGGTGTTGTTGTTGTTGTTGTTGAATGCCCACAATGAGTTGGTTTTGTTGTTGTTGTTGAATGCCCACAATGAGTTGGTGTTGTTGTTCTTGTTGTTGAATGCCCACAATTAGTTGGTGTTGTTGTTGTTGTTGTTGAATGCCCACAATGAGTTGGTGTTGTTGTTGTTGTTGTTGTTGTTGTTGAATGCCCACAATGAGTTGGTGTTGTTGTTGTTGTTGTTGAATGCCCACAATTAGTTGGTGTTGTTGTTGTTGTTGTTGTTGAATGCCCACAATGAGTTGGTGTTGTTGTTGTTGTTGTTGTTGTTGTTGTTGTTGTTGTTGAATGCCCACAATGAGTTGTTGTTGTTGTTGTTGAATGCCCACAATGAGTTGGTGTGTTTGTTGTTGTTGTTGTTGTTGAATGCCCACAATGAGTTGATGTTGTTGTTGTTGTTGAATGCCCACAATGAGTTGGTGTTGTTGTTGTTGTTGAATGCCAACAATGAGTTGGTGTTGTTGTTGTTGTTGTTGTTGTTGTTGAATGCCCACAATGAGTTGGTGTTGTTGTTGTTGTTGTTGAATGCCCACAATGAGTTGGTGTTGTTGTTGTTGTTGTTGAATGCCCACAATGAGTTGGTGTTGTTGTTGTTGTTGTTGAATGCCCACAATGAGTTGGTGTTGTTGTTGTTATTGTTGTTGAATGCCCACAAGGAGTTGTTGTTGTTGTTGTTGTTGAATGCCCACAATGAGTTGGTGTTGTTGTTGTTGTTGTTGAATGCCCACAATGAGTTGGTGTTGTTGTTGTTGAAAGCCCACAATGAGTTGGTGTTGTTGTTGTTCTTGTTGTTGTTGTTGAATGCCCACAATGAGTTGGTGTTGTTGTTGATGTTGTTGAATGCCCACAATGAGTTGGTGTTGTTGTTCTTGTTGTTGTTGTTGAATGCCGACAATGAGTTGGTGTTGTTGTTGTTGTTGTTGAAGACCCACAATGAGTTGTTGTTGTTGAATGCCCACAATGAGTTGGTGTTGTTGTTGTTGTTGTTGTTGTTGAATGCCCACAATGAGTTGGTGTTGTTGTTGTTGTTGTTGAATGCCCACAATGAGTTGGTGTTGTTGTTGTGGTGTTGAATGCCCACAATGAGTCTGTTTTGTTGTTGTTGTTGAATGCCCACAATGAGTTGTTGTTGTTGTTGTTTTTGAATGCCCACAATGAGTTGGTGTTGTTGTTGATTTTGTTGAATGCCCACAATTAGTTGGTGTTGTTGTTGTTGTTGTTGTTGTTGAATGCACACAATGAGTTTGTATTGTTGTTGTTGTTGTTAAATGCCCACAATTAGTTGGTGTTGTTGTTGTTGTTGTTGTTGTTGTTATTGAATGTGCACAT
Source organism: Ariolimax columbianus (assembly GCA_036924085.1). NCBI lineage: Eukaryota > Metazoa > Mollusca > Gastropoda > Stylommatophora > Arionidae > Ariolimax > Ariolimax columbianus. The sequence continues at coordinate 171,754,356 of JAVGWX010000001.1, forward strand.
TGAGTTGGTGTTATTGTTGTATGCCCACAATGAGTTGATGTTGTTGTTGAATGTGCACATTGAGTTGGTGTTGTTGTTGTTGTTGTTGAATGCTCACAATGAGTTGGTGTTGTTGTTGTTGTTGTATGCCCACAATGAGTTGATGTTGTTGTTGTTGTTGAATGCCCACAATGAGTTGTTGTTGTTGTTGTATGCCCACAATGAGTTGATGTTGTTGTTGTTGTTGAATGCCCACAATGAGTTGTTGTTGTTGTTGAATGCCCACAATGAGTTGGTGTTGTTGTTGTTGTTGTTGAATGCCCACAATGAGTTGGTGTTGTTGTTGTTGTTGTTGAATGCCCACAATGAGTTGGTTTTGTTGTTGTTGTTGTTGAATGCCCACAATGAGTTGATGTTGTTGTTGAATGCCCACAATGAGTTGGTGTTGTTTTTGTTGTTGTTGAACGCCCACAATGAGTTGGTGTTGTTGTTGTTGTTGTTGAATGCCCACAATGAGTTGGTGTTGTTGTTGTTGTTGAATGCCCACAATGAGTTGGTTTTGTTGTTGTTGTTGAATGCCCACAATGAGTTGGTGTTGTTGTTGTTGTTGTTGTATGCCCACAATGAGTTGATGTTGTTGTTGTTGTTGAATGCCCACAATGAGTTGATGTTGTTGTTGTTGTTGAATGCCCACAATGAGTTGTTATTGTTTTTGTTGTTGTTGTTGAATGCCCACAATGAGTAGGTTTTGTTGTTGTTGTTGAATGCCCACAATGAGTTGATGTTGTTGTTGAATGTGCACATTGAGTTGGTGTTGTTGTTGTTGTTGTTGTTGAATGCTCACAATGAGTTGGTGTTGTTGTTGTTGTATGCCCACAATAAGTATGTTGTTGTTTTTGTTGAATGCCCACAATGAGTTGTTGTTGTTGTTGTATGCCCACAATGAGTTGATGTTATTGTTGTTGTTGAATGCCCACAATGAGTTGTTGTTGTTGTTGAATGCCCACAATGAGTTGGTGTTGTTGTTGTTGTTGTTGAATGCCCACAATGAGTTGGTTTTGTTGTTGTTGTTGTTGAATGCCCACAATGAGTTGATGTTGTTGTTGAATGCCCACAATGAGTTGGTGTTGTTGTTGTTGTTGTTGAATGCCCACAATGAGTTATTGTTGAATGCCCACAATGAGTTGGTGTTGTTGTTGTTGAATGCCCACAATGAGTTGGTGTTGTTGTTGTTGTTGTTGAATGCCCACAATGAGTTGGTTTTGTTGTTGTTGTTGAATGCCCACAATGAGTCGGTGTTGTTGTTGTTGTTGTTGAATGGCCACAATTGGTTGGTGTTGTTGTTGTTGAATGCCCACAATGAGTTGGTGTTGTTGTTGTTGTTGTTGTTGTTGTTGAATGCCCACAATGAGTTGGTGTTGTTGTTGTTGTTGTTGTTGAATGCCCACAATTAGTTGGTGTTGTTGTTGATGTTGTTAAATGCCCACAATTAGTTGGTGTTGTTGTTGTTGTTGTTGTTGAATGCCCACAATGAGTTGGTGTTGTTGTTGTTGTTGTTGTTGTTGTTTTTGAATGCCCACAATGAGTTGTTGTTGTTGTTGTTGTTGTTGAATGCCCACAATGAGTTGGTGTTGTTGTTGTTGTTGAATGCCCATAATGAGTTGGTGTTGTTGTTGTTGTTGTTTAATGCCCACAATGAGTTAGTGTTGTTGTTGTTGTTGTTGTTGTTGAATGCCCACAATGAGTTGGTGTTGTTGTTGTTGTTGTTGTTGTTGAATGCCCACAATGAGTTGGTGTTGTTGTTGTTGTTGTTGAATGCCCACAATGAGTTGGTGTTGTTGTTGTTGTTGTTGTTGAATGCCCACAATGAGTTGGTGTCGTTGTTGTTGAATGCCCACAATGAGTTGGTGTTGTTGTTGTTGTTGAATGCCCACAATGAGTTGGTGTTGTTGTTATTGTTGTTCAATGCCCACAATGAGTTGGTGTTGTTGTTGTTGTTGTTGAATGCCCACAATGAGTTGGTGTTGTTGTTGTTGTTGTTGAATGCCCACAATGAGTTGGTGTTGTTGTTGTTGTTGTTGTTGAATGCCCACAATGAGTTGATGTTGTTGTTGTTGTTGAATGCCCACAATGAGTTGGTGTTGTTGTTGTTGTTGAATGCCCACAATGAGTTGGTGTTGTTGTTGTTGAATGCCCACAATGATTTGGTGTGTTTGTTGTTGTTGTTGTTGTTGAATGCCCACAATGAGTTGATGTTGTTGTTGTTGTTGAATGCCCACAATGAGTTGGTGTTGTTGTTGTTGTTGTTGAATGCCAACAATGAGTTGGTGTTGTTGTTGTTGTTGTTGTTGTTGTTGAATGCCCACAATGAGTTGGTGTTGTTGTTGTTGTTGTTGAATGCCCACAATGAGTTGGTGTTGTTGTTGTTGTTGTTGAATGCCCACAATGAGTTGGTGTTGTTGTTGTTGTTGTTGAATGCCCACAATGAGTTGGTGTTGTTGTTGTTATTGTTGTTGAATGCCCACAAGGAGTTGTTGTTGTTGTTGTTGTTGAATGCCTACAATGAGTTGGTGTTGTTGTTGTTGTTGTTGAATGCCCACAATGAGTTGGTGTTGTTGTTGTTGAAAGCCCACAATGAGTTGGTGTTGTTGTTGTTGTTGTTGTTGTTGTTGTTGTTGTTGTTGAATGCCCACAATGAGTTGGTGTTGTTGTTGATGTTGTTGAATGCCCACAATGAGTTGGTGTTGTTGTTCTTGTTGTTGTTGTTGAATGCCGACAATGAGTTGGTGT